>SZWC01015528.1:34343-69227 GCA_023375785.1 Penium margaritaceum | reverse complement strand
CATATACATATACATATACATATACATATACATATACATATACATATACATATACATATACATATACATATACATATACATATACATATACATACACATACACATATACATATACATATACATTTACGTATACATATACATATACATATACATATTAATACACATACACTTTGTTGAGTGGCTCACCAAAATCGTCTCTCAATACTTGTAGGCCTTTTCTATCAGTCAGACAAATGGTGTCACTGACATCCTTGAATCATGCCTCCCTCGAGGTAAACGTGTCTGTGGTCGTCACCTTTGTGTTCTTCTTATGTGATCGTGGTGGTGATTTTCTTCATTTCCATCTATCATTTCCTTGAATGCAATGGTTTTTGCATGGAACGGTCATTCCATACATATCCTAATGGAGGGGTTTGTCTGAATGCTGGAATTCGACCTTGGCTGGTGGGGTCCATTCTTTTCTTTCCGTCTCTGGACATTCCCGTCTCTTTTCCTTCCAATCCATGTCCTACAGGACGTGGGTTTGGAATTGTTTTCATCACATTCCTTACCCTTTTCATGTCACATCCTTTGAGTGGTTGGCTGGTTGCCGTGCTGACCTGCACCTTGTGCTTGTCAGGGCTTCATTTGTTGCATTGTTGTTGCCTGATGATCATCATCATTGGGGAAGAGAGGAGCGAGGAGCGAGTTTGCCCCCAGGGTTGTCTGAGTATGTTCCTTGGTGTTTTCAACTTATCCAAGGCATGGAGCATGTGGGATCTCTCCAAGTCCCATGACACTTTTCTCTTTGAAGACGTGTCTCAGAGTTGTCTTTCTCATTTCCCTCTCTTGCCCCTCTTGCCCCTCTTGGGTATACTAAAAAAAATTAGGACTACACAATACAGCAGAGCGGTACAAAACACATCTCACAACTAACGCATTCTCCCTCATTCATGAAACCAACTTTGATTCGACATTTTCCCTTGCAGGTCGCTACATCAGTACATGAGTCCTTCTCTCTCTTGTTGTCAAATTGATCGGGTACTCAAGCAAATGGAACTGAAAATGCCTTCATGACAGACTTGACAAAAAGATGTTTATGATGCAAGCACTTGGTTTCATTGTTGGCACCAAAAGAGTATGGTGACTGTGCAAGGCCTTGTATAGCCTAAAGAACTTGCATTACTTGAATCTGGAGATCACCTCCACGCTTGAAAAACAGGTGACTTTCTTAGACGTATTGTTGATTGTGTGTTGTTTCTTTTGTTTTACCCTCTTTGCCACCTTTTTCTATCCTTGTGTATGGGGATGATTTGCTCATCGCATCCCTCAGCCAAGTTGCTGTTGAAGGAGCTGAATTCTTCGTTTATTCAGCTTACAAAAGATCTTGGACCAGCCCGAGTCTTTTTGGGTATGGAACTTGATCCTGAACGCTCAAGGAGGACACCACATGTACACCAGGCATAGTACATCCGCAGCTTAGGTGAATGCTTTGTACCCTTGCTTTCTGTAGTTCCTTCGACCTTTACGCCGATGACTCCAGGCGGACACACACTATTGAATTTGCTGCACGATTCTAGGCTGGGATAGATATTGAATGCAACAGACTACCTTGGGATCAATGGCTCACTGATGTATAGGGCCACTACTACTCATGCGAATAGAGCCTTCGCGGTGAACATTCTGTTGCAGATATCCTCGTACTCCAAATAGTAATACCTTTAGGCTACCTTTCGTGTAGCCTTAAGGTACCCCATACTTAGATCTGTAATTCAAAGCACAACCCTTAGTAGATGCACTCAACTACACATGCTACACTTTCTTGATTGGCGGCACTACAGTTTCTTGGAAAAGTGATAAACAAGGGTGTGTTGCAAGAAGCTCAAGTGAGGTTGAATATGAAGCACTCGATGCGGGCATGTGTGATGCTGTGTGGCTTTGGTGATTTTTGCGGCAGGTGCACGTTCCCATCCATCACATCACTATGTACTATGATGGTGAGAGAAAAAATGCCATTAAAAAAGGATAGCATGCATCATTCACACACAAAATATATTGATATTGAACGTCTTCTTGTTCAATAATGTATTCCTGCCGGCTTGGATCGGTGACACACACGCATAGTATGTTGAGTTTATGATAAAGGCACTGAGCAAAAAATGTCTTATAATTCGGTGTTCACGCATTTGGACTCACTTGTCCTCATGACCCTGGTTGATCATTGTCTCCCAATAGCTATTCCAACTGATACTGGCCTGTTGTAGCATGAGAGAGCTATGATTTTGGGTCACGCGGGATTGCTAATGTCTGTGGTCAAGTTGTGACCCAACACACCTGTAGTTCCCTGTTGCTGTGCTCCACGTACTCTTTCCCTAACCACACATTGTTGAGGAGCTTAAATGGATGACTGAGCTGAAGCTCTTTCCACGTATTGGGAGACACACATGAAAGACCCCTCACAACCTATGAGCAGGAGCAATTTCTGAAGCAGTGGCTTTTAACCACTTGAAATGTTTTTTCTGATGACTTTTATTCATGGGAGTTGTGGCCCTCACAAACTTAAGCATGCCAGGGAAATCTCCGAATGTGTACGTTTAGTCTGAGGGTATTTAGTTGTTTTTTCCAAGCCGGGTGCTGATCATTGGGGGGCAGCCTGAATGGACTAATTTTGTGTCATGGCAAGTAGCCGCCCTCATTTTTATGATGAGAAGTCAGGCTCAACCCCCAGGTGGCGCTGTATAGTGACCGTACTTCTTGCATTGTCAACACCACATTCACCAGCTCTCACTATATAACTTGTGCTATTCGTGTTTTGAACCAATTCTTGAGCAAGGAATGGAAGCATCTCTTTGAGCCATATCATGTCCTTCATGGGACTCGGATACCTGCACCGCATGCACTATTAAGGTTGTGTACCCACGGGTTAAAACTTTGGCATGGCATACACGACGTACTACAAAAAGGAAAGATATATCCATCAGTATCATGTCTGCTCACGGAGTACCCGAACGTCGAAAACTAGCAACAAGATATGAGCATGCTGCTTACAAAGAATTGCACAGGTTCAGGTCTTGGACAAGCGTCATTGAATTTTAACATACTTCACTCTGTTATAATGTCATTTAAATGTTTGTGGTGTATGATATTGCTCTCCTTTTGAAGGGGGTGGTCATGTTTTTGTACGAGTACGACACAATGATGCATACTTGTCGTCGGTATTCCGTAACATGGTCGTGTTTGGCTGAGCGTGAAGAATGATCTAGTTTGTGTGTGGGTATGTTGTTGTAAAACTTTCACCTTACAGTACATTGTTCCTAAAACACCGGACTCGGGTATGTCATTCTTTACTATGCCGGCCGCTGGATACGCAATGCCAAGTGGTCTCCGCATGCCGTTCCAAAATGAGTAGGTGCAGACATGCTAGCATAAAACTTTGACATGGTGGGTACCTTGTCTGTTGGTCCTAAGTATGATTTAAGGGGGTTTCTACGGAGTGTTCACATGGGGGCCTGCAAATTTTGAGGTGCTGAGAAGGATCGTGATAGGTTTCGTAGCAAGTTACCACTAAAACAACCCTAGGCCCAAATGTAATCGAGGTTAGTATTAGGATGCAATTTGCACTATAATCCAAGGGTGTTACACACCGGAATGACAGTATAGGGTGTCCTTGCTTCATTGCAATCGATGGATGAACTTTCTGTTGGATAGGAAAACCTCTCATTAGGATATAGGGTTTTCTTTTTCATGCGGGATCTACCCTTTCAAAACATGTTTATCTCTAAATCCTGTTTAAGGGCTTGTATGTTGAAGAAAATGAAAGACAAAGGGGCCATCGCTCAACTGTCACACTTGAAGTGGAGCGATGGCCCAAATGAGCAGCGTTGAGTAGCTACTTCAATAAGTGTCCGAGTGCCAATCTCTAGAGTAGGGCATGTTTACCTCCAAATGTGGGGCATCGCATGCCGTGCACTCCAAAATGAGGTTTGTGCTTGAAGAGTAGAAGGTCTTGTAGTGGAATGCAAGTGTCACCACGCGATTCTTGAAAATGCCATATTCTTGGCAGAGGTTTTCTTGGACAACCACTCATAACACAACATTACACACATCAATTTCTATGAGCAGTCAAAACCCAAACCACGCCTTTAATGGGCTCATTGTGCCCCTTGTTTTGTGGATAATATGAGGAGTTCCTCGAGTTTCAAGTTTAAATGAGGAATGCCCCCGGTTTGAAACTTTAATGACTCGATGTCACGAGTTTGTAGATTATAAGAAGAATGCTGCTTGTAACGGGCCGGAACCTCCAGCTCCTACTCTAAAGTCGTTGTCAGAGTTCACTTAATGGCGTTCTTAGTCCGCATGAGAGGCTTACACCCTTTGCAGGATTCAGGGGTAATTGTCATCAATGACCTAGAACAGGGAGACTCGAATACTTTGAGTTTTTAGAGGCCCATTTCCTTTTTCAAGCTTGGTTTTGGGACCCAAATGGGGAGTTTTTTATCTCTAACTCGTGCGTTTGCACAAGTTACTCCGTTACTTTATGTTGAATTTTGTTGCAAACAAAGTTTGATTAACGGTTTTGATATTCTGGTGTGAAATCATTTCGTGCAAGACACGCTGGCAATATTGCACCAGGCCTCTATCGTCTCTCGTCCCTCGTTCCCCTCCCTCATCCTCGTTCACTCGCTTGCTTGCAAGGTGGGTGAGTGGGGGCGAGGGAACGAGGCCATGAGGCCTCACCCTTGAGGCCCTTGCGGCCCCTCAGCCGCCTATCGGGCTGAGGCCGCGATCGGCGGCTCGCGGCTGGCCGGCTGATGGCCAGCCAGTCACTTGGCCAACCGCCGACCGTCCGGCCGGCCAACAGCGAGCTGGCCGGCGGCCAGCGAAGTGCTGGCCGTCGGCCAGCCATCATTGACGCAAGGGGCAGTACAAACCACTCCTTGCTTCAGCGAGGAAGGAGGGCCAAACCGGCCCTCTTGCTACATTCCTCCCCACATATTATGAACCGTCCCGGTTCATGAACAACAAGCAGGATTGTCAGTTAGTGAGTCATCATTATTATGAAAGAAAATCAATAATTTCAATCACTAGCTAAACATGAACATGTGCATGGCAATTGGACATAAGCTGTAGCTTATCCATCGGCACAGCTAGCGGCCTCCCCCCTTTAGGCTGAAGCGTCCGCACGACAACCATGTTGGGCGTCCCCAACCTCTTATGGTTGCAGTCCACGAATGCCGCCCTGCGGGAATGATGTTCATTTTTCCGTGTTAAGGTGGTGCCCCGTGACACACATCAATATGTGCGAGCTGCCAGCTCACTCCATTGCTCATTGACCACCCCTGTGGGCAACCGAGATTCTTGCTCCCATGAGTTATGTTCAAGTCCACACCCGGCCTAATGAACGAGGTATTCCTTAACAACCCAAGACCAGAGGGTACACTCTTGGTGCTGGAGTAGACAAAGAATCTCCAATTGGCCAGCGGCAATAAGGACTGTCGGTGGTGGCTGAACGGTTCCCTGTACCGTGTATAGAGCCAACAAGCTCACATGAAACACGTTCTGTATCTTCATACTCAGCAGAAGCAACAATTATTATGGCACTGGCCCCATGCGTGCAACGATAGAAAACGAACCAATCCACTTTGGTAGAAGTTTTTGCGCCCGAAGCGAATTCAGCCAAAAATTCTTAGTGTTAATCACCACGTAATCACCAATGTCAAACAAGACCTCACAACGACTTTTGTCAGCATATGCTTTTTGTCATTGCTTAGCAGCTTGAAGGTTACCTTTTGCCCCCTGTAACAAGAAATCTATGCGTTTGGCAAAGGCTTGAGTAGCAGGAACCTATCATCCTGTACTCCCACTCTTCATCAAGGAAGAGGACACTACTGGATGCCGACCACTCTCCAACACAAACGGTGTGAACTGTGCAGAATCGTTTACCAAGTTATCCATCATAAACTTTGGCGGTGCTAGAAATTCATCCGAGTCATTCATGGCAGGGTCCACGTACATGCGGAGCATTTGGTCCTGAATGCAGTTCATGCGCTCCATTTGTCTGCCACTTTTAGGGTGAAATGCTGTTGACATTTGCGACTCGCTACTGAAGTGAGTCGCAAATTTTCTATCTCGATCGGAAATAATGCGCAACGGCAAGCTGTGGTATATTACAACACCCTCTAAGAAGAGATGAGCGGTCCCCTCCGCATTCACACTAGTGGTTGTAGGAATGAACGCTGCCATATTTGTCAAAAGATCCACAACCACTAGTGTTGCATCGTGACCATGAGTTGTGTTTGGAAGACCAGAAATGAATTCCATGCAGACGCACTCACATGGAGTCAGAGGAATGAGAAGCTATTAGAGGAGGCCAACATGCTTCTTCTCACTAGCCTCATTCTGAAGACATGAGTCGCACTTCATGCAATACATTCGGACATCTACACTCCATCCTAGCCACCAATAGTGGTCTAAGAGTGCATGTCCAGTTTTTCGAGGTCCCACTTGACCTGCAATCGGCTGGTCGTGGAATTGGGAGATAACGTTTGCCCAAAGGTATCGCGAGTCTGGCACAACAACTTCTTCCCTGTGCCAAAAGGTTCCCACACCATCCACCAATCCATACTTGTCTAGATTTTGGCGGTCTTGAAACCAAGAATCCACACAATTTCCCCTACGGATTCTATTGACAAAGGCGTTGTAGTGGATAGTCTCTCGGGGTGGCTGCTGAAGAGGTGCCAAGGGCTCTGGTCGGTCACGACCTTCACGACCCCTTCAGCACCCTCTAGATAACAATGCCACATCTTCAAAGCGTGTACCATCACAAGGAGATCTTGATCCCTAGTCGTGTATCGCATTTTCTTGAGGATGAGTTTCCGGCTCTTATACGCAAGTGGGTGACCGTTCTGCATGAGGACAGCTATGAGTCCTACTACTAACTCATCACATCAAACCTCCCACGGTTGCGATGGATCTAGGAGAGCTAGTACGGGCACTTTGGACAAATACTCTTTGACTTTGAGAAAAGCATTCTTGCATTCAGATGTCCATTTCCAATGCACGCCTTTTTGCACGAGTCCAGTTAGCGGTGCGACCAGGGTCAAATACCCTTCCATAAAATGTTGAAATTAGTTTGCAAGGTCAAGGAAAGACCGCATCTGCCCAACATTTTCCGGGCGTAGCCATTCCATCACGGCTTGGACCTTTCATGGGTGGAAACGGATATCGTCCTTTCTACACTGAGTCCAAGGTGTTCGAGCTCATCTTGTGCAAACTTACACGTGCTGAATTTCACGAAGAACTTTTGCTCCCAAACGATTGTGAGGACGTCGCGTAAACTTGCCATGTGATCTTCCATATATTTGGAGAAAACCACGATGTGATCTATGCAAACCAAGACAAACTGATGATTTTCTTGGTAAACATTCATTTCATTTCTCCTTGGAAGGTTGCCGGGGCATTTATTAGCCAGAAGCATAACACCCAGAGTTGATGGTATACCATGTGCATTTGAAACGCAATTTTGGGTACATCATCTTCCTTGATGCAAATTTGATGGTACCATTGAGACAAATCTAAGGATGAAGATGCTTTTGCCCATTGGAGTTGGTCAAACGGGTCCTAAATCCGCAGTAAAGGGAATAAATTCTTCACTGTCAGCTTGTTCACCGCACGATAGTCCAAGCACATGCGTAAACCACGATCCTTTTTGTTCACATCAAGGATCGGTGCACCGTACGGCGAGCTACTTGGCTCAATGCACCCCTTTGTAAGATACTATTTGATTTGGCGTTTGGCCTCTCACCTTTCCGCTAAACTAAGGCAATGCATGGGTCTGAATGGAGGGGACGCATCCGGTTGCAACGGAATCATGTGGCCCATATGTCGTTCTAGCGGAAGCCCAGCCGGTGGGTCTTGGAATGCATCCGAGAACTCCACCAATACATATTTCATCTCTTGTGGCATGTCTTCCTTCATGTCATCCTCCACTTTCTACAGCTGGGCCAAGAAGTATCGACAACCTTCTTGAATGCGTCTCTCGACCTACATTGCAGACAAGTTGGCATGGACTTTGAGTCGGGTCAGTGAAAACTCCGTAATCACAACCAGCATAAAGCAACGCTGTCCTTTTTGGAGGATCAAGCACTTTGATTTAAAGCACATTAAAGCCTTGTTTTCACAGAGCCAAGGATCTCCTAGCACCACGTCAAACGGGTCAAGAAGGTTGAGTACCTTCAACGTGACACTCTGTGTATACCCTTGAATACACATGTTTTCTTTATAGGTACCGATAACGGGAACCATACGGTTGTCACCAACAACAACTGCGCTATTCAATGGCTCGTACTCCAGGCCAACCTGTGAGGTAAAGCCAAGGCTGACAAGGGATTCAGCTCCTCCAGTGCCAGCAAGTACGTTCACAAGAGTACCAGCTAGGTGTCCTTTGAATTGCATTGTCATGTTACCTCCATTTCTCCGAGTGAACAGGCTCAACGACGACAAGCCAAATTTTTTATGAACACGGATTTGGTACAATAGACGTTGCAACTCCCATGATTGATCCACTCGAGTCCACATCTTGTGGGAACGTGTAAATTCGGCTAGCACTTTCTAGTCCTTAAATGTGACTGGGTCAAAATCATCAACGAAGGGTACCGCGAATGTGATTGAGCTCATTGCTTTCAGGGTATTTGCTTCAATCATCGCTTTCGACTCCTCATGCGCAGTTGTTGGTGTCTCCACCACTAAGTAGGTTCAGTCATGCATCTCATCGGGTGATGCAAGATTTAGTGGAGAATGTCGATCAGCAAGTGTAGAATGAGGTTCAATGAGGGAGGAGAAAACAACAGAGAAGCTTGAACTCGTCAAATATTTATATTGTTTTACATCCTCATCTGAAAACATGAATACAAACTCACGGTCCACATTTGCCCGTGTGTGGTTCCCACTAGCGTCACTTAGGGGTGGAGAAAACCAGCGCCATGGCCTTGTCCATTTGCATGGACGTGTCCATTACCACGCCCGCGGCCTTGTCCTCAACCCTATCCATGGCCTCCTGTTGCGGCATCCCCACGAGGTACTGTGGTTGCAGCCAACATTGCAGCCTCTCGTCCACCACTAGCAGCCTTAGACCACTGAGCCCTAAAGTATTTGAGTTACATGCAATTGTGGCACAGTCCCTCGCGGAAGGTCGTGCTGCAATGCTCGTGTGCCACCTACAGCTCGTCATCGTTATGGCCACGCTTGTGGTTGGTAGGCTTGTTCCCACCAGTCTTCTTGGCTGGGATGTTTGTACGTTGCTTGCCCTTGACCCCACCCCAGTTCTGGGCTCATAGCATCCATGCGTGCATTGCGACCATGGATATGACTAGTGCTTTGGGTTTGCCGAATGCACTTTGCTCATGTAGTCTCGCAAAGCAATCTAGCTTGTCCAAGCTTGGCCCTTTGCGGTCGTGATGGTCTTGTCCTTCAACCTCTCGCTTGCAAGACCATTATGGAAGTACTCCAGCAACGAACAGTCTGGGTACTTGAAGGTTTGGATACCCTTGCTCTTGGTAAAACTTTTGGCTTCCTCTACGAGTAAGGTGAACTTGCTCAAGTAGGCCTCTAGCGAGTTACCCAACTGCCTCAATTCCTTGATCTTCTGGAAGGCGCGCTGCACCTCCTCACGCTGGGTACACTTCTTATGCATGATTGCGTAGAATGCTTCCCACGGCATGGGCTGCCACTCAAGGTGAGGCCTGTGCACACTCCACTCCTTGACCACGTACTTGAAGAGCTTGTCTTCAAGCCGCGCTGTGACAAGGTTGGCCCACTGACGGAGTGGAGCCTTGTGGACATGTAGGACGTGCTCCATGAGGTTCAGCCAGTTGGTCAGCTTAATGCCCTTCCGGAAGATCGCCACACTATGGAGAAAGGAAGTGTTCATGACCGGTCCTAAGGTCGTCAAGGCAGGCAGGTCCTCGCTGCCACTGGCGGTGACATCAGCACCTGCGGCACACTACAACTGTTGCTACATCTTCACCTGGGTCATTCTTTGCCACGCCTTATCAAGGTCGTCACACCGGCGGCTTGCCTTAAGAGCAGCAAGGCGCTACAGCTGGCGGTCACGGTCAAGGTCCGTGATGCTCTGCCTGACGTGGGCTAGCAGATTGACGAATGCAAACGTTAGCTATGATGTTGTCAGAGCATCAGCGATAACCTCAAGGGCCTCGCGCTATTGGTGTACCTTTACCCACTGTAGGAGGGTACAATTTGTGTACACACCTTCGAGGAGTCCGACCTTCCAGAGAAGGCTATCATCTGCGAGGACGCTCGCCTTCACATTGATTTGTCCCATCCCAGCTACACCGTAGGAAGGGGGGTCCGTCCCCACTCCTCCGCATGGTGGTGCATTCCCACCATTGATGGTGATCTTGAGTCAACCAGCCGCCTTGGCAGCCAACTCGACAAGCCTATGGCAATCATTACAAATGACCTTCACGGCAACGTCGTCCGGATTGTTCTTGTGGGATCTTCCCGCATGGCTGATTTTGGTGCCTTTGTTGCTCTTGGTAGCCTCGTTGCTGTCGGTAGCTTCAGGAGATCCTGCGAGCATATTGCTCTTCACAAGCGATTGGCTCGCGATTGCCCCACGACGATGGCGATGATCACGATCCTCGTCGCCTTCGCCATCTTCGGTGTCGTGCTCTTTGTCGGGGTCCACGCCTGGGTAGTCCTCCTCAAGTGTGTTGTCCGTCGCATGGGGGGTCGCCCACGTGCACGTTGACGCATTGGTTGAGCACATTTCTGGCATTTGCACGCTTCTTGGTGTCGCCATGGTTGGCGCCGGTTGCCTTAGGCGGTACATTTGCCTTTGGTTTGGCAACCGTGCTCACGATGGCGGCTCCCAAAATTTGGAGTCTGCCTAGGGCGTGCGGTGAGGCTGTAACCACCTTGCCCTTGCTGGCCTTGGACGGTCCAGTACTTGCCATCTCGTCGCTCATGCAACTCGCACGTAAAGGCGATGTGAGGATCACCCCACACATCGAGGAGGTTTTGCCTCCTAATCGAACTTGCTCTAACAATCCGTGAGGCAGTTATAGGATCTATTCATGTTTTCCTAGGCCACCACGGTCGGCACAATCACGTGGATTTTGAAACTAGTCTCCTTAAGCCGTGACTCACGGCAATTGGTAGCTGATAGAATGCAGAGAAACATAAAACTAAAGTACAAGGGAATGACAAACAAAATGTGAGTGCCACTCACAAAACAATGACAAAGAATGGAAAAATAGTCCTAGAAAGTCCTAGCAATTGTTTTACTCCCTCTTCTAGCGTCTTTTCCTCATCTTGTCTTTTTGTCTTCCTTGACCTCCTCTTGATTCTTCTTTGCATGTCTCGCATCCCTTGGTGATGTTTTACTTGAGCCGACGGCGTTGGGGAAGCCACCAAAAACCTTCAAGGTGTTTTCCTTCCTCTTTTTAGGATTCTCTTAAGGTGTGAGGACTCATGGCCTTGGGAAGAAGCATTGTTCCAGTTTTTGGATGAAGGAGGGGGAAAGGGAACCTTGAAATGGAGGCAAATTGGTGGCTTTGTGGGTGGGCACCCCCAATCCCGTCCAAGAAGAATTCACCGGCTCCCTGGAGTGAAGGAGAAGCTCAAAGGAGCTAAGAGGGTGAATTAGAGCTCATCAAGAGCTTTCCAACACACTTTTTTGTGCTTGGAACAGATTAGAATCGATGACGTACTCCGTTCTAGCGTTTCTGCTACTGCTTGCAGCTGCGGGCAGAAGTTTATACATGTCTTAGCTACCGTTTCCATCGAAGCCTTTGTCGCGGGGGTTGTCTGGCTTTGAGAACAACTACAACGGGCCGGAACCTCCAGCTCTTGCTCTGAAACATTTGTAGGAGTTCACAGACTGGCGTTCTCAGTCCGCGTCAGGGGTTTACACCCTTTGCAGGATTGAGGGGTAATCGTCATCAACGACCTCAAACAGGGAGACTCGAATGTTTCGAGTCTCTGGAGGCCATTTCCCGTTCTTAATCTTACCCCTGGTTTTGGGACCCAAACTGGAGGTTTTCACCTCAAACTCGTGCATTCGCACGAGTTCTTCTGTTATTTTTTTTTTTGAAATTTGTCGCGAACGAACTTCGTTTTCCTTTTCTGATGTTCTGGCGCAAAATCGTTGCGTGCGAGGCACGCTGGCGATTTCGTGCTATGACTCTCTCGTCTCTCATCCCTTGTCCCCCTCCCTCGTCCTCACTTGCTCACTTATGAGGTGGGCGAGCGAGAGTGAGGGCACGAGGCCACGAAGCATCACCCACTAGGTCCTCGTGGCCCCTCAGCCGCCGATCGGGCTGAGGCCGCAAATGGCGGCTAGGGGCTGGCCGGCTGGTGGCCAGCCACCGGCCGTCAAGCCGGCCGGCAGCGAGCTGGCCGGCGGCCAGCGAAGTGCTGGCTGTCGGCCAGCCTTCGCTGACGCAAGGGGTGGTGCGCAACCGCTGCTACACTCCTAGTCGTAAAACTTATGTGTAATCTGACCTGGGTTAGTAGCAATCAAGGTCATACCGGGGGCATTATTGCATTCTCTTAAACGTTTTATTGAATTCCACGACAATTTCATGGTTTTCTTACTTCAATCTCATCAACGTCTGTACTTCTGGCAGTTGTCCTTCCAAATACCAAATATGAATGACTCTGAATAATGTTGGAACGTGCTTTGTCACCAAATCCAAGGGATGAGTGGATTTTCACAATAGTTGGCCTCAAGTATTGATGTGGCCATTTTTGACACAACCAGACTTGGCAATGGAATTCCATTCCATCACTTTTCTTAGTAAGTGCTCGTCTTCAAAAACTCCTAGCAAGCTTCCTAGTCTTGTTGTTGCTGACAAGGCGACACTGTCTAGTCATGTGGCGCACTAGCAAGCAAGCATGTGCAAGAAACAATAAGGCTCGGGCCAGGGAGATTCATAAAGTCTCATAATCTCCAACAGTTTAGTAAATGCAGACATAAATGACAACTGACAAGTACACGACATGAATACCTCCCGTGGCGCACGGAGGGTGACACACGCGGCAGTGTCAGTTTGTCCTAAAACCGGCCCAAAACCACTGTTTTGGCAGTAAAGAAGTGCATAAGTTTCCAAACGCAACACCGTCACATCCTAGAGGTGGATAACCTTGAGCCAGACACTACAAATGGTCACATGCACAGATCTAGCATTGATCATTGGACAGAATACAAAAGATTTAAATCAGGCTCAGAAGTTAGTCCACTGTGAAAAATCTACCGACTATAGAAGAACTGTAGAGCATCCCAGCAAGTACCCAGGATGTTGAGGCGACAGTTTGGCAGCTGCTGGTGGGTGAAGCCACTACCCATCGGTGCTCTGGTGCCTGTTGGGTTTGCATCAGGGATCTACAAAAGCATGGACACGGCCGAGTGGTCATAGTAAGCTGTAAAAACAGACGGGTATGACTCACATCACAACACTCTCCCATGACCTGATGGTACGCATGTCCATACATGTGCAGAAACAACACAATTGTGCAAGAAGATGCTCAACAGTCCATGCTCACACACCTCACTCTCAGCCACTCTCAGGCAAGGAGCAAAGCCCGACAAAACGAATGGCCACCATTATCTTTCCGTGCGCAAGTACCTTGGTTAAGATGTCAGCCTGCTGTATGTTTGTGTCGACCCTGATGACGAATATCACTTGTCACTGCCCAAGATCATGGAGAAAGTGATGCTCAACAGCAATGTGCATTATGCGTGCATGAAATACACTAGAGTCGTCTGTAATGGAAAGAGCACTCTGGTTTTCACAACGTAAAATGACACAACATAGACTGATGCAAAGCACAAAATCGACGTTGTAGCCACACCGCCTCAAGAGCCCTAGCCCCCAGAGAAACATACTCAACCTCTGATGAGCTATGTGGGATGCAACCCTGCTTGTCATTGTACCACGATAGAGTGGTGCCACTTCGTAGGAACACATAGCTTGTCTGACTGCGCCCATCAGGACTCCACGCCAAATCACTATTTGTGTAGCCATTGACTCCAGCGAAACAGTGCTGTCAAAAGCAAAATCAAAGGTATAATGTGGATTTCACGTACCACACTACTTTCATAGCCACTTGATGTTCTCTCGCACAGGACATTGTGAACCCAGTGCAAAGAGGTTGACGACGAAGGCAATGTCAGGGCGCGTGATAGTGGCCAAGTAAATCAAGGAGCCAATCAAGTGCAAGTACATGTTCACATACACTTTCTCCCCAGGATGTGCTGGATCATCCACCTTCAGAGCATCCTGCCTATCAGGCGTGATGGGGGTGGAGGCTGTGGGAACTATACCAAGGAATTCAACAAACAAACCCCTCAAAACGCTGGCAGCATATGCTTGATACAACAAGATTGTTTGCCACTGATGATCATGCACGATCTCCATCCCAAGAAACACAGCTCAAGGACCAAGGTCTTTCATCTTGTAGGCAGTCTGAAAGACTACCTTGGCCACCTTCACGGCCTCCATAGAATGAGACGAAATTAGGAAGTTATCCATGTAGACGAGGATGGTGGTAAAGCTCTCAGCCATTCGTCTGAAAAAGAGGGACAGGTCAGCGTCACTCTACACGTAATCGGCATGTGTTAGTGTACCTGTAATCTCCAAGTTTTGGCACATGGGTGACTCTTTCAAGCTGTACAAGGCCTTGCGCAAGCGTTAGACCTTGTCACAAACCTTGAATCCAGGTGGTTGGACTATGTAGATCTCCTCCTCTAAGGTGCCATGAAGGAATACATTGTTCACATACATTTGGTGCAGCTCCCATTTTTGGTGAGCAACTACCTCAAACAAAGTGCAAGCGGTGCTCATGCGGCCATCGGGCACAAAGGTGTCAGTGAAATCTTCAACTTTAACCTATGAGAACCCCTTGGTCGTCAAGCAAGCCTTGTAATGATCTAGTGTACCATCACGCTTCACCTTCTTGGAAAATACCCACTTGACCTAGACAGCTTTCCGCACAAGCGTGAGGTCGACAAGCTCATAGATACCATGCTCACAGATGGCGCTCTTCTCATCCTCAGAAGCAGCACACCACAACTCTGCACCTTGAGCTGAGAGTGCTTCCTTCAACGTGCCTGGATGAGGCTTCGTCAAGGGAGAGCTCCGATTGGCTGAGACACACGCCTCCAGACTCGGTCTGACCACGACAAGGCCGGCTGCGGCATCGCAAGCGGCTGAGAACTCTCCGGAGACCAGCTCATGACCGACAGGGCACGCTCAATGTAGTCTACCAAGACACTCAGTCCAAGAGCCTTCGTGTCAGGCTTGCCACTGTAAACATTGCTAGTGGAGTTTCTAGGCATCGAATCAACAATCTGTTGAGTCTAGGAGGCCCATTTTTTAAGACGACCACGTGGCTCACGAGAGTAGCTTGAAGTTGAGGAGCTCACCTCTGGCTGTGTAGCAAGGGGTGATTGTGTAGGATGATCATGGATATGCGCGGACTCCCCCGTCAAGGAAGCAGGTCTAGAAACATGACCAGGTGTGACTGAGGAGACTGCCACAGGCACGTGGCAAGAAGTGCCTGAAGGGAGTGACACTGGCACAGGAGGGGGTGTGTGAGAAGGGACTGACATTGGCATGGGAGCCGGTCTGCCAGAATGGACTGAGACTGGAACGGGAGCAAGTGTGTCAGAATAGAATGAGACTAGCACGCGAGCAGGTGTGCCAGAAGGGACTGACAATGGCATGGGAGCGGGTCTGCCAGAGGGGAATAACATTCGCATAGGAGCAGATGTGCTACAATGAGCCAGCGAGGACAGTGGACCGACATCCACAAAGGCTGGATCGTCCTTAGCCGGAGACCGGACCACATGTGAGGAGGCCTCGACGGACCCATCCGCAAGTCTTGGCTCCCCCATCCGGCGGGAAGCCACAGAGGTGGGAACATGGTCTATGACCAACGAAAGAATTCTGGATAGGTCACGATAGGTGAGAGCCTCAGAGAAGAGCGCATCTCGATACTCAATGACTCGATAACGAACGGGGTCCTAAAAGCACCAGGCCTTCAACTATGGTGAAATACCAAGGAAGGGACATATGAAACCCTGAGGGGAGAGCTTGATCCCGTCCTTGTCCTCGGTATAACAGACATAGACTAAGAACCTCCAAACATGAGCAAGAAGGAGGTCAGCGCGATGGCCAAACCACAACTCGTACGACGCGACATGGTCCGGAAGAGGACCGTGGAGTAGGCGGTTCCACACCCACGTCATGTAGGGAAATCCCTCAAAGGCAAAGGACTCGGGAAAAACACACTCAGACCGTATGGCGCGGACCGCATCTGTAATAAGGTGCCCTTCTTTTTCTGGCATACTCGGGGCCGCGACCAAGTTTCAGGGATATCCAGACCATTTTCTGTTTTTCAGAAATTTGGCTCGCGATCGAGCTAGCCTCCGCTCGACCGCGATTGTGCAGAGCAAGGACGAGGAGCGAGCGAGCAATGGAGCACAGCGTGCTCCACGCACCAGGGGCTTGTTTCACTCGTTGTTTTGTAGC
Organism: Penium margaritaceum; assembly: GCA_023375785.1. Taxonomy (NCBI): domain Eukaryota; kingdom Viridiplantae; phylum Streptophyta; class Zygnematophyceae; order Desmidiales; family Peniaceae; genus Penium; species Penium margaritaceum. The sequence goes on along the minus strand of SZWC01015528.1, from coordinate 52,695 downwards.
AACCTTCCAAACACGCCACATGAGTGTGGCTTTCACCCTCTTGTCGAGTAGCCTAACAGCGACACTACCCGCCGAGGGACAGTCTTGACGGCGGACCCCCGACAACGAGGGTGGTTGACAGGATAGCCTGGAACGGTGAAAGCAACCATGCAACGACCGCAGTACCACCGGTTGCGTCTGCAATAGGGCAACCGCATCCACCACCAGGAGGCGTCAAGCCAACGCGTCGGCTCGCCGAGAGACAAGATGGACCATCCTTCCGGGACGATCGACGGCCAGACACTTCTCGCACTAAGCATTAGGTGCAAGTCGGGCACCAGGTACAGGTGCAAGCAGCTTGCTATAGCAAACTAGAAGAGCAGTAGGCTAGGGCTAGAGCTAGCCGGCCAAACAGTATAATTACTCTGCACATTGCGCAGTGTCATTAACTTGTAATAACGTGTGTTTTCCAGCTCTGGCTTCCAGACATCTCCATGTCTATGTTTCCGCTGTGGTTGTGCTTTCCACACACCAAGGATTAATCTTTAGAGAGTACACACTCTTACATATGGTTTCAGAGCAAGAGCCATGCGTTAGGCAGAAGCGATGCCGGAGCTCACCACGCTATAAGGAGCGAAGGCACAGACTACGCCAGACAACGTTGAGGCTGATCGAGAGGGAGATTGTTGGACCAGACTTTGAAGCCAACACACGAGCCAACCTCCTGATGTTTTTTAATATCTCCAGAGTGTCCACACAGCCTTGCGTGTGCGTGGGGAGATGACGGGCATCTCCCACGCACTTTGAAGACGTCAGACTTTGCATCCCGGAATACCGAATTTCTGTCAAAGTTTTTTTTATTACTACCGAAGCGCTGCCAATTTCTCTCAAAGTATCTCCCTTGGCTAGGATTCATCAAGAGCCATGGAGCAGACCCTGCTGCAGATTTTAGAGCAGTTGGGAGCCCTCAAGCTGGAGAAGGAGTGACTCAATCGGCAGATGGCTGACCTGCGGGACGAGACTGACGCTGGACAGGTTTGAGCGGCCCGGTCAAGGAGTCTACCAAGACCAAAGCCAAAATCTCTGGAACCGTTCAATCCCTCTGTCAAGGGTGCAAGCGTATAGACCAAGTTGTTCGCGATGAACAACTACTATGGGGCTCTGGGTCACTCTCCAGAGGACAATGCTGTGTGTGTGTCATTCATGGTGACAGTGCTACGCGGAGCAGTATTGGAGAGATGGAGGCAGCTAAATATGTTGGCCACTCAAGGTGGAGGTGGGAACACAGCTATACAACATGTTGTGTTGTGGCAGCCAGGCGCGGGGCAAGCTGAAGCTCACATGCAGACGACATGGGAGCAGTTTGAGCAAGCCATCATTGACCGGTTTGATCTAGTAAACGCCTCCATGGTCATATGCAACAAGCTGAAGCAGCTAAAGGAGATCGACTCAAAGCAGGAGTATATACGCCATTTCTTGGCGTATGCTTAGAGATGGACGACATGAGCGCACCAAAGATGGCACACAAGTACCATGACGGACTGAAGGCAGAAATTGAGTGCACGTTGGCACGAAGTGGAATCACGGAGTTCTAGGTCATTGTAGCCTCTACTAAGCGTATTGACGTGCTATGCTACCACCGAGGGGGATTTCGTGAGACGCAAGAGATTTTTCAGCGTCCAGCACAGCACCAACAGGCTGACCCTATGGACATAAATGCCGTACAAGGAGGCCAGTGCTGAAGATTGCCCCTCTGCATGCCCAAGTGCGGCGACGGGAGACGCTGCTAAGACGCCAAAGAAGAAATTCCTCGTCGTTGGATCTGGCGACTTGAGGATTGCTCGGATCCTAAAATGGTAGATTGTACCTGAAATTTGACGAGTTGCTGAATCCGGTGGAAGTTGTTTCACCAGAACCGGACTAGTAACGAGGTAGATATGGGCTTCCAAAGTTGGGGTGTGCGCGGCGGTTGTGGGAGCCGGCCGCAGTTCGACTTCCAGTGAATAATTCACCAGAACGAGTCACAAAATGTCATCTGGGGATTTTTCTCCGGAAGAGCTGACGAGGCGTCCGGTGGATGATCCACCAGATTTCAGGAGTGCAGTTTGTTACTGGGGAGCTTGGCCAAAATCCCGGCTCGGTGTCCGAAACTCAATAGTACAATTTGTTACTCGGGGACTTGATCAAAATTCTTACTGCAGGTGCGCGAACAGGTTTCAAACCACATCAATCCCCATCACCAAATACGATGATTAACTCATCAAAACAAATCCCAAAGGCGCGAGGAGTACCGCTGCTACATGAAGGGACATCTATGCCTCCATAATGGCGTTTTTATGTGTCCTTGACGTGTGAGGGCGCCTCGGCGGGCGACGTGGTGCACACCGCTGACTGAGCGGCTGATTTGGGGTGCTGCGTATTGGCTGACATAGCGGGAGCTATTGTGATCCCAATTGCGCACGGTTTGGTGCGTTGGAGAGCTCATGACTAGCCCTACAAATGCTCAAATCATGTCCATGTTGAAAAACTAATGAAAAATTGTGTTCTTCCCTTCGCAAAAGTGACTATCTCACATCTGTCTTCAACTTTCAGAAACATAGCGTGAGGCGGCTAGAAAGCTCACGCTTAGACTCATAACACCCGCACAATACATAGCCGTGAGCACAGAAGACCCGTCGGGCCACGTTGGAACTGCACCTTGGTTTCTAACAGCCAGCAGTAGAACAAGCCACGCAGTGAGAACTGTTGGATCTGCGAGAAGCTTAGGCACCGCAAGAAGGACTGCTAAAAGAAGTTGCAGGGAAACGATAACCAGCAGTGAGTGGCGGATGGCCAACTGCTGGGAAAGCTTCATCCACATCTGCGAACACCAGCCCCAAAATTCCCTTGGCAACTGCACCCCGGTTTTTGACAAAGGGTTATTGGCGCATGGCCCCGACCGGTCTACAAATTGTTCACGGCTTTTGCGGCGGACGGGATCTTTGTCTAGGACGACATCACCATCAAGCTCTGAGGTCCATGAGTTGAAGACTGCGGAAATGGCATAGAAGGAGACGTAGCCAATCCAGAAGCATGCAGGTGACCCTAGCTATGGGTTATGGAGGTGGAAATTCGACCTGAAACTCGCGCATAAGGGGCTGTTGGAGGTCATGAAGGGAACAAAAGTCTTCGACAAAGCAACAGCGATGGAAGTGTAGAAGGAGGCCTTTGCAAAGAAGAACACGGAGGTGCTCATACTGCTAGTGTCCGGGATGGCCGCGTCGTAGTGGGGCTACTTCCAGGGCTGCAAGCTCGCAGTCGAAGCTTGGCAAAAACTCTGTGCCATCCATCAATCCAAGTCACTGGCGAACATAATCTTCGTGATGAAGCGACTCCTGATGGTGAGAATCAAGGAGGGAGATGATGTCATCATTGCCATGCAACAGATCGAGTCGCTTGCCTCATAGTGTAATGACATGGAGTGGAAGATCGACACGCAGCTGTAGGTGATGGCCCTCCTCATGGTCCTTCCTGATACTTGGAGCCCTCTCATTACAGTCTTGGGAGAAATGGGCAGAGGACAACCTCACCTATGGCGAGGTTGCAAAGTACATCCAAAACAAGGTGCAGTGACGGAGCTGGAGGGAGTCCTCGTAGTCCTCATCGGCCCTTGTCACCAAAACGCGTGATGGCGGAAGCGGGGCCAATAGAGGTGGCAGACATGGCGGCAGCAAGAAGGGCGCCAAGAAGGGCGCGTGCCGTAACTATGGCAAGTTGGGCCACTGGACCCATGAGTGCACCGAGGAGGCAAAGGCCGGCGGCAAGGAAGCCAAAGGCAAGAGTGTTCTCCTCAATGGCACTCAAAACCACTACCTCAAGAAGGCTAACCGGCGATGCCTTGACTCCGGAGGCAAGGAGCACACCCAAGCCGAGAAGGTCGGGTTCATCAACTACACCAAGTCCAGCAAGTCCATGGTGGTCACAAACGACAAGGTCGGGCCGACGGCTGGGCAAGGAGACGTGGACGTGGAGGTGGTGGTTGGTGGGAAGCGGGTGGAGCGGCTGATCAAGAACGTACAGCACGTACCTGGCTTGGCTAACATTCTAAGTGTTAGCCGCCTGACTGACAAGGGGTACAAGGTGCTATTCAAGAGAAGAGGGGCAGTCGTGCGGAAGGACGGTGGTGGCGAGCCCGTGCTGGAGGCTAAGCGCAAGGGAGGCCTCTACATTGTGGAGACCTAGGTGATCCCCGTGGCGACAGACTGAGCAGACTTGCAGGAACAAACCGTCAACCTGGCCAAAGGACGGGGGGCTAATCTGGAGCTCTGGCACCAACGACTGGGGCATTCCTCACCCACAATTGTGAAGGAGATGGCAAAGCGCGAGCAGGTACGCACCCTCGTCATTGACGGTGCGGAAGAGGCGACAGATACAGCAAAGCACAAAGAAATGCTAACCTTGTGTTTTGGGCAAGGCACAGCTCAAACTGTTCAACAAGAACGTGAATTGAGCCTCGGACCTGTTGGAGGTCGTGTACAGCAACGTGTGCAGACCATTCAAGATGGCGTCAAAGAGCGTCTCGCGTTGCTTTGTCACCTTCATAGATGACTCGAGCAAAAAACTCTACGTGTACTTCATAGAGAGGAAAGGCGAGGTACTGGTCTGGCCGAAGGAGAATGTCGCCCTGGTGGAGAGGCACACTGACCTGAAGGTCAGAGCACTACATAGCGACAACGGCTGGGAGTACGTGGGCTGTTGCGGGTGGATAAAGCAATAAGGCATAAAATGGGAACAAACTACGCTGTATTCGCCTCAGTCAAATGGCATGGATGAGCAAGCAAACCAGACGCTGCTGCACATGGTACGGACCATGTTGGTGGATGCGGAGTTGCCGCGAAGCTTCTGGACGGAATCTGTGCGTACGGCGAGCTACACCATCAACCTCACCCCTACAGCGGTACTGAAGGGGAAGAACAGTTGGAAGACACCGCAAGAGGTTTGGAGTGGACGCAAGCCAAGTGTGGCACACCTGAAAGTGTTCGGGTGGAAGGCGCTTGCGATGGTGCAGGCTGCGTAGAGGCGCGACAGCAAGTTGGTGCCGCGGGCAAATTTGTATCTCTTCCTTGACTATGAGAGTGTGCATAAGGCGTATATTCTCTACGACATGCGCAAGGAGAAGGTAATCGGCAGCCGAGACGTCGAGTTCAACGGGTAGTAAAGCTACATCGGCAGCAACAATGTGGGCGTGGTGGACCCTCCAAAGACGGGGGAGTGGTTCCAGCTCCTTGACTACGAGAAGGTGCCGGTGGACGCCAAAGTTGAGGATGCAACATCAGAGCACGAAGGAGCACCAGCGGTGGCAGCCAACGCGGAGGACTCCGATGACGATCAAGCTGATGTGGAGATCCACCGGAAGGATCTGGTGGATGAGGCACCTAGGGTGCCAAGGCGTGCATTCCCGGTAGAGTGTGCATCGAGCGTCGGTGGAAAGTCCACAAGACGCACCGGTCGTTCGGGCAATTTTTCTCCGTAGCGAGAGAGATCCTTGGGGAGCCGTCCGATCGATGATTCACCGAAGCATGCTAAGTCGGAGGGATTACTGCAGAGCAACGATGTGCCACCAAAACTACCGCGACACAGCAAAAGGCAGGGAAAAGCGGGAAAGCGCTTTGACGCAAGCACCGGGCGATAGATTGGCATGACGCTTTGCATGCTGGATGCATCAACGGAGCCGACTACCATGCAAGAGGTGCTTGAATGACCCGAAGGGGATCAATGGGATGTAGTCATCAAGTGAAAGCTGGCGTCCATCACAGAAAATGATACATGGGAGCAGGTTGACAGGCCGAGAGATGCCAAGTTCATCAGCTCAAAGTGGGTCTTTCAGACCAAATTCACAAAGGAAGGTGTGGTTGAAAAGTACAAGGTGCGGCTGGTGGCCAAGGGATACGCACAGCATAAAGGCAAGCACTACGATGAGACGTTTGCTCCCGTTACCAAGTTTACAAGCATCCAGGCGATCCTTGCGGTGGCGGCCGCAAAGGACATGGAGGTCCACCAAATGGACGTAAAGTCGGCCTTCCTCAACGACATCACAGACAAAAAGATCTACATGGAGGTGCCAGAGGGGATGGAGGCGCCGGAGGGCAAGGTGTGTAAGCTATGGAAGTCCTTGTACGGGCTAAAACAATCGTCTAGATGCTGGTACAACCGGATGGACATCTTCATGGCACAGCTCGGCTTCAAGCGCTGTGAAGCGGATCACAGCGTGTACATGCGGCATGATAAACAGCTCCATCAGATTGTCGCACTCTACGTGGACGACCTGATTTTCTGCTCGACGGATCTGCCGAGCCTGCAGCAGCTAAAAGAGCATCTAAGCAATAGATTCCAGATGTCGAGAAGGGGGAGCTGGAGTACTACCTCAGGATGAGCATCATGCAGAACCGGAGGGCGTGCACGCTTGAGCTGGGGCAGGCCAAATATGCAACCAAGGTGCTGAAGTGGTACGACATGGAGGACTGCAAACCAGTTGGCAGTCCGGTCTCCACGACCTGTGAACAGAGGTCAGCAATGGCGCCGCAAACACAAGAAATGCGGGAGGATATGGTAGGGGAGCCCTACCAATCGGCTATGGGTAGCCTCATGTACGCCATGGTGGCAACTTGACCGGACCTGACCTACGCGGTGGGCCAAGGGAGTAGGTACGTGGCCGATCCAGGACCATTGCTCTGGCAGGCGGTCAAGTGCATCCTCTGCTGCCTGCAGGCAATGGGGCACGCACGCCTGAGGTTCGACGGCAAGGGGCGGGCGGACCCTTTGCGTCTGGTCTACTACACGGGCACAGACTACGTTGGCGATGTGGAAAAGCGGAAGTCCACATCCGGCTACGTGCTCTTCCTTGCTGGTGAAGCGGTCTCGTGTTGCAGTAGGAAACAGGAATGCATCGCCACCTCTACAGTGGAAGCACAGTACATCACGCTGGCCGAGGAAATCAAGGAGGCGGTATGGCTTCGCAGGTTGCTGGAGGAGCTAGGCGTGACATAGCAGGAGCCTACGATGGTGCAAGAGGACAAAACCGATTCAATCTCGCTGAGCAACAACCCGACACAACACAGGAGAACAAAGCACATCGACGTGCATTATCACTACGCACAGGACATGGTTGAAAAGGGGCAGGTGGTGCTGCATTATTGCAGCATGCACAACATGCTTGCGGATTGTTTGACCAAAGTGCAACCCGTCAACCGGCACGCATTGAGCGTGGCCGGACTTAGGATGACTAGCTATGATGGACTGAACGCGCAGCGGAAGATGAGGGAGAGCAAGCAAGAGCAGCGGGTATGGCAGGTGCAAGGGGGAGAATGTTGAAGATTACCCCGCTGCAAGCCCAAGTGCAGCGACGGGAGGCGCCGCCGAGCCGCAAGAGAGGAAATGCCTCGTCGTTGGATCTCGCAATTTAAGGATTGATCGGATCCTACAAGGGAAGATGGCCTCCTAAAGTTGACAAAAAGCTAAATCTGGTGGAAGTTGTTTCACCGTAATCGAACTAGTAACGAGGGAGGTATGGGCTTCCAAAGTTGGGGTGTACGCGGCGGCTGTGGGAGCCGGCCCCACTTTGACTTCCGGTGAATAATTGACCGGAACGAGGAACAAAATGCCATATGTGGATTTTGCTGCGGAAGAGCTGCTGAGGCGTCCGGTGGATGATCCGCTAGATTTCAGGACTGCAGTTTGTTACTGAGGGACTTGGCCAAAATCCTGGCTCGGAGTCCAAAACTCAGTATGACAGTTTGTTACTCGAGAACTTAGTCAAAATTCTGACTACAGGTCCGCGAACAAGTTTCAAACCACATCAATCCCCATCACCAAACAGGATGATGAACTCATCGAAATAAATCCCAAAGGCGCGAGGAGCACCGCCGTTACACGTAGGTACATCTGCGCCTCCAGAATGGCGTTTTGATGGGTCCTTGATGTGTGAGGGAGCCTCGGCGTGCAACGTGATGCGCTCCGCCGACTAAGCGGCTGATTTAGAATGCTGCGCTTTGGCTGACGTAGCGGAAGGTACGGTGATCCAAATTGCACACGGTTTAGTGCCTTGGAGAGGTCATGACTAACCCTACAAATGTTCAGATCATGTAAATGTTAAAAAACTAATACAAAATTGTGTTCTTCCCTTCGCACAAGTGAATGTCTCACATTTTTCTTCAACTTCCAGAAACATAGCGTGAGACAACCAGAAAGCTCACACTTAGACTCAGAACAACCGCAAAAAATATAGCCGTGAGCATAGAAGACCCGTCGAGAACACCAGTCCCAAAATTCCATTGGCAACTAGGGAGCTACCTAGTGTATTGCTTCAGAGCGAAGGACACGGGAGCGTTCCGGGAATCCTCCTAAAAGCTAAAACTTCATCGACTGGTTCTACGGATGGTCAAGGGCACCAGACTCGCCAGCAGATTAAATCATTTATAGACTGTGATACGTCGCATTCATTCTTCAGCGACAAGCTGGGGAAAAGGTTGAGGCTTGTACGGCTACCTGGGAAACCAACCAAGGCCAAGTTGGTGCAAGGGGAGCTGGAGTGTAGATTGCCTTTGAAGCCTTTGAGGGTCCATCTAGACAAGCTGTCGTGCGAGGTGAATTTTTGCACGTGTCGAATGGATACCTACGACGCCATTCTGGGGTGTGACTGGATGCACCGGTGGAATCCTGCTATGGATTGGGTGTGCGGCTAGGTGAAATTAAAGGAATGCGGAGAGCAAATCGTTTTGCCGTTGTGGGTTGAGGAGAAGGACTCCAAAACAGGCAAGGTGCCGCAGTTGAGTTACGTGCAGTTGAAGCGCTGTCCGCGCAAGGGGGATCAAGTGTACCTCGTGTCGGTGCGGCAGAAGGTAGCAGCTAGAAAGGTGGAAGTGTTGCCAGCAGATGCAAAGCAAGAGGAGGGAGAGCAGTAGAGAATACCTGTAGAAGAGTTATCGCAAGGCATCAAGGGAGTGTTGGACAACCATGATGACATGTTTCCTGCTGAGCTGCCGAAGCGTTTATCACTGAAGCGAGACATCGACCACAAAATTCAGTTGGTTCCAGGAGTAACTCCAATGGTACAGGCTGCTTATCACATGAGCGATAATGAGTTAGGTGAGCTGAAGAAGCAATTGGAGGAGCTTATGGAGCAGGGGTTCATCTAGACATCGGTGTCACCCTATGCTACACCTGTCCTCTTTTTGAAGAAGAAGACAGGAGAGTTGAGAATGTGCATAGAATATCGGGCACTGAATAATGTAATGATCAAGAATTGGTACCCGTTGCCAAGGGTCGAGGAGCCGTTTGACCAATTGAGGGGATCATAATACTTCAACAAGATTGATTTGCACTCAGGGTACCATCAGATCCGGATTGCGGAGCGAGATGTGGAGAAGATGGCATTTTGGACGTGAAACGTCCACTTCGAGTACCTCGTGATGCCATTTGGATTGACCAATACTCCTGCAACATTCATGATCCTCATGAATAGGATCTTCCACCCTCACTTGGACCAGATCGTGGTGGTGTTCCACGATGACATCCTCATCTACTCTCACACCTTGGCAGAGCATCAACAACACCTTTAGTAGGTGCTAAACATTATTTGGAAAGAGAAGCTATTTACGAAGCTCTCCAAGTGTGAGTTTGGGAAGAGGGAGGTGGAGTTCCTTGAGCACATCGTCAGCGGCAAGGGTCTTTGTATGGATCCAAAGAAAGTGGAGGCAGTGAAGCAATGGCTAATGCCAAAGTGTGTTTGTGGTATCCAGGTCTTCCTGGGGTCTGTCAATTACTACCAGAAGTTCATCTAGGGGCACGTAGAGAAGGGTGCGCCACTGACTCAACTGTTGAGGAAGGATCACCAGTGGGAATGGGACAAGAAGGAACAAAAAAGCTTTGAGGAGCTCAATGCTGCAATGTGTGATGCTCCGGTCTTGGTGCATCCGCATTCATCCAAGGAGTACGTCATGGTGACGGACGCAAGCGGCTATGCCATTGGGGCAGTTCTGATGCAAGATCACAGAAAGGGGCTACAGCCGATTGCGTACGCATCGCGCAAGTTACAAGGTGCGGAGCTGAACCACAAAATCCATGAGAAGGAGATGCTGGCTGTGATCCATGCCTTGAAACACTAGAGGTACTACCTTGAGTCGCGGTGCTACATGGTCTTCACGGATCATTATGCCCTAAAGGACCTGAAGACGCAGCCGAACCTCAGTTTCTAACAAACTCGCTCGATCGAGCTTCTTAAGGAGAATTTTGACTACGAGATCCAGGACAAGCCTGGAAAGGTAAACCCGGCACATCCTCTATCGCGGAGGCTGGACTTGAGTCTTAACTCCATCTCAGTGCTAATGGGATCTCCGGTCATGCATGGCGTGTTCAAGCACGGCTATGGTGTGGACAGTGAGTTCACGAGCGATGCACTGAAGGACGCAATGTGAGATGGAGTGTATTGGCGAAGGGGGCAAAAGCAAAGAATTGTCAAGCCGGACTATGCCATTGAAGCAGTTGTTGTTGGAGGAGGCACATGACACCCACTATTTTGGTCACTTCGACTTCAACAAGACGATCAAGGCCTTGGCACGCCAATATTGGTGGTCTTCAATGTCGATTGACTACAAGAGGCTTATGAGCAGATGCGATGTGTGCCAATGCATCAAGGCACCGGGGACCAAGCCACCAAGGGAGCTGCAATCATTGCCTGTACCAGAGAGGCCATGGACAGATATCTCGCTTGACTTCATCGGCGGTTTGCCACTGACGCAGTAGGGTAACAACGCGGTATTGGTGGGGGTGGACCGGTTTTCCAAGATGGCACATTCCATCACATGTCCTAAGAGCATCATAGCTTATGGGACAGGTCAACTCCTCCTCAATCATGTCATCAAGATGCATGGAGTGCCGCAGTCAGTGGTCTCAGATCGTGATCCATGCTTCCCTTTGTAGCTTTGGAGAGATCTCAAGGAGAAGCTGGACACTCGGGTGCAGCTGACCACAACATACCACCCATAGAGCGATGGATAGATGGAGCATATGTATGAGACATTGGAGCAGCTGCTGCGGTGCATGGTCCCACTGGATGGAGAGGATTGGGAGGAGAAGCTAGGAGTGGCAGAGTTTACCTACAACTTGGCGGTATCAGCATCAACAAGAAAGTTGCCAGTTCAGGTGGTCTATGGCCACCAGCCACTGAGCCTAGCTGCCCTTGCTACAGTAACATCTCTTCTAGCTCTACAGCAGATTACTCATGGGTTTGCCACCACTTAGGACATGGTGCGGCAACAGATGATGAAGGAACAGAAGCAGCAAAAGCAATAGGCTGATAAGCATCGCTTGGTGGAGGAGTTCCAAGTGGGTGATCAGGTAATGCTAAACTCTGGTAACTCATAGCTGATGGGAGTTGGGAGTTCAACACTGAAGCCGCAATAGGTGTGTTTGTTCCGCATTCACGTGAAACGGTCGGCCGTTTCCTACAAGCTGTAACTGCCAGCTCACCACACCATCCATCCGGTGTTCCATGTCTCCCTACTTTGAGCCTATCGCGACCCCAACACCTTCTTCCAGGGTCGCGGGACATCTCCGGTTGCTACTGTCCAGGTTGAATGAAGTGAGGAGTTTGAGGTAGAGAAGATTCTGGCGGAGTGCAAGAGGGGACGTCGGCGTGAATTTCTGGTGTAGTGGAAGGGGTACCTAGTGGAGCACAGCCCCTGGGAGCCAAAGGCCAACATCCATGTTGGGGGTACCAACATTGTTATCCAAGAGTATCTCAGACGTGCCGGGACGTCGCGCCTCCGACGGGGAGTGAATGTAATAAGGTGCCCTTATTCTTCTGGCATACTCGGGGCCTCGACTGAGTTTTAAGGGCATCTGGGCCATTTTCCATTTTTTAGAAATTTGGCTCATGGTCGAGCTTGCCTCTGCTCAACTGCAGTTGTGCAGAGCAAGAAGGAGGAGCGAGCGAGCGATGGAGCACGACATGCTCTACACGCTAGGGGTTTGTTTTGCTTCATACTTCTTAGCAGCGCTCCGAACACACCACACGAGGGTGTCTTCCACCCTCTCGGCGAGAAGCGTGACGACAACGCTACCCGCCTAGGGGCAGTCTCGATTGTTGACCCTTGACAACAAGCACGGTCAACGGGAGAGCCCGGAACGGTGACTATGACCGTGCAATGGTCGTAGTTGCCCTGTTGGCGTGTGAAACAGGGAAACCGCATCCACCGCCAAGAGGCGTCAAGCCAACACGGCGGCTCGCCAAGAGACAAGATGGACCGTTGATGGACGACAAGAAACTTCTCGCACTAAGCATGAGGTACAAGCCAGGCACCGGGTACAGGTGCAAGCCGGGCATCAGGTACAGGTGCAAGCAGCTTGCTGTAGCAAGCTAGGAGAGTAGTAGGCTAGGGCTAGAGCTAGCCGGCCAGACAGTGTAAATACCTTGTACATTACTCATTGTCATTAACCTGCAACAACCTTTATCTTCTAGCTTTGGCTTCCACACATCTCCAAGTCTATCTTTCCGTCGCAACTGTGCTCTCCACACACAAAGGATTAATCTTTTAAGAGCACACACTCTCATAGCATCCTCCATTATGCGGTTCCAGCGCTCAGACACACCATTCTGCTGTGTTGTACTAGGGACAGAGAGCTGGTTAAAAATACTGCGCTCAGCAAAGAGGACGTCCATCTTGCTGAAGGACTCACCACCACGATCTGAGCGGAACGTGTGGAGGGTTTGATAAGACTTGCGCTCAGCCATCACCAGCCACAAGTGAACTGCCAAGGCGGCATCGCTCTTGTGGTAGAGAGTGTAAACCCACCTCATCCGGGTAAAGTCATTAGTCAGGGTAATGACATATCGTCCTCGATCTGAGAGAGTATAGACAGGGAGGGGACCGAGAAGGTCCGAGTAGACCAACTCAAGTGGACACAGTGCCCGAGAAGTGGAGTCAAGGTAAGTGGAGCGATGCATCTTACCCTGAGCACATAAGAGACAGTCGGTCCTGGACGGCTTTTCAAAGGAAGCCGTATCAAGACTGAGGGCTTAGTCTGAATGAGCTTTGACACAGTATCCGAGCTCACATGGCTAAGGCGGCGATGTAGCAAATGCTGGTGTTTTGGAGAGAGAACACCAGTGATAAACACACGTGTAGATGCACAGGAAGGAGAGGAGGCAGATGATGTGGAAAAGGACACATGATAAAGATCATAAAAAACTGAGGCACAAAGAACAAGGACACGAGTGTCGAGAGCAGTCACAGTGCATAGTCAGTGGAATGCTCAACAGAGAGACCCATCTTGGTAAAAGCACAAACAGAGAGCAGGCTGAGCTCAAGAGCAGGAGCAAAGAGCATGTGAAAAACGTGCAAGGGACCAAACAAACCATCAAAGTGTACCACCCCAACACCCTGGACAGGCAATGACTACCCAGACCCTGTGCAAACGGACCAAACTGACGCAACGGGACCGAGTACCACAAAGTCACTACGACGATAGGTCATGTGGTGGATGGGTCCAGAGTCAATGATCCAAGTGCCGCTCACCTCATGACCAGTCGTTGACACATAGCAACAGGCCACAGAGCACTGTGCCTCTGCTGGGCACTCAGCAAAAGACTTAGAACAATGAAGAACAACACAAACATGTGACTCATCAAGCCAGTCAGTTCTATCAAGTCCATTATCATCACGAGCCGACTCAGCTCCTCCTCAAACAACAACATGGACAATGAAAATGGTAGAAAAAGCTGTCCGTGGACCACCCGGCTGTGATAACACACTTACACCTCCCTAAGTACAAAGTGCCTGCTACAGGCAAAGCTCTGCAATCGTGCGATCCCAAGGGTCCTCATCACAGCTACCGTCTGGAGAAGCGATTGTGTCTGCTACTGCTGTAGTTGCAACGTGATGCGCCCGTGTGTTGACGGAAGACATTCGTTGTGTGTGTGCCGCCTGGAGACAGCGCATGATGCTGGTCTAGTCAAGAGGGTGCTGGCACTCTGTGTAGCAGTGAATGCTCCTGCACTAGTAGAATTGGCCAAAGTATCAACTTCTACTACTTGGCCAAAGTATCCACTACTACTTGCTGTTGTTGCTGCTGCTACTCCTTGCTATGTTTCCACTTTCCCTTCTTCCCCTGTGCAATCGCTACAATGCCTCGAGCATGGCCGCTCCAAGTAGAGGGTGATGAGGAGGAAATAGTAGAGGTGGAACTCTTAAACCGGGAAAAAGGGGTCAGAGGAGTCGCTGTCACCGCTGCAACAAGAGGGCTCTGGTGATGGACGACATCGGCCTCATGAGCTGATGCTGCCTAGAGAAAGTAGCAATGAGCCCAAGGAAGTAGCTGTAGTGACTCGGACAGCTCGGAGAGGGCCACTAGGTCAAAACCTGTGAAGAAATTCACATGGTCTAAATGCGCTACCATCATGTGTTCAGAGCCCACAACTGCGTCCCGCTACCACTTCCAAGGCGTGTGGAAAGACACATGGTGCGTTGCCAGTAGTTAGCCATGAGCTCTATGGAATTCTGACGGAGGGAGTGGAAATCATGTTGGCGAGCTGCCCTCGTTGCGTGAGTCTCCGCAACCCGTAGTATTAGAGCCAACTCCTAGGCCTGGCATGGGTCTTCTCCAGTCCCGGTCCCGGTCTCACCAAGGAAGGGGCGGAAGTTAACCACTCCCTCGTGTGGCATGGTGTAGAGAAGCCCGCGCATCGCTCTTACTCCTGTCTGGACCTGGTGAGTGTCACGTGTCTAGCATCGGCTGTGGTAGTAGGGCCAAACACCGTCAGAGTCGGCCCACACCCAAAACAAGGTCTTCCAACACTCAAAGCCCTCGTCATTGTCGTAGCACAGTGGAGGTGTCTCAAAGTCCTTCGGTCGCCGCTCTGCGGGGAGGGCAACCTCAGACATGGGAGAAAGTGGATGCGGAATAGAAAGACCAACGGTGAGAGAAACACCAAAGGTAAACGTCGCTAAACGCAGTCATTTCTGTTGAAAGCAAGAAGGTGGTGGGATAGGAGGCGTATGCTACTAAGAAGGTGTTGCAGGTCTAGCAGCTCCTCCTTACGCTTGCTCTGAGGCTCCGTGACATCCTCTCAATAAACATGTGATCTTAAGCAACGTATTGGTCTGATGCAGCTGCTGGCGACACATCTCATCTCGCGCTTGAAGAAGCTCGTCGATCGTAGGTGACTGAGACAGTGGGCTCATGATGCCTGAGGAGGAGGACAAAGAGGGGTCTGCCAGGTCTTTGCCTCTTTCATGGACCGTCGCCATGTGGCTGCTCAATATGGGCCGCAACGTGAAAACCATCAAATTGAGAAACTGACAACGTTTCTCAAGGATTTGAAACACTGGCACAAAATGACGTCTTGACCCAAAATGGTGACGTTTGCAAATCTGATGATGACGTTAGCAAAAATCGCTTGTGTAAGCAATGCTTGCATAAAAACGCTGGCTTAACCTACGCTTTCTTTTAGACGTCACACGGACTCCGCAAAAGAGGAGGGGGACCTTGTCACCCCCTTGTATGGTTGCTTAACTACACAGAGTCTATGCACTTGCATAGTAGTTTTGCATAGCACTATTGCACAACACTACTGTCACTGAGGCTGTTATTGCTGATGCTGTTGTTGTTGCTTGCGCTGTAGCAAATGCAATGCTGTTGCTCCTGCCACTGCGCTACTAAATTTTCCCGCGGTTGCTACTGCCGTTGCTAGTGCTCGCTGCCGCTGCCTCTACTCCCTGCTGCTGTCGCTGCACGTTGGTTTTTCTCGCAGCTGCCGCTACACTCTACGAGTTGCTCCTGCGAGCTGTTGCTGAGAGATGGTTCCCCTTTTTTTGTGCGTTTCACTTGTTGGAACAAGACAAGGTGGTGGTTCTGCCCTTTGCTACTGCTGCCGCTTAATGTTGTTGTTTTAGCTCGTCACTGCTACAAGTCATCTTGCTACAGTGGTGGCGGTTGCGTGGTGGCACAACGACGGGTTCAGGGTACGGTTGCGGCGGTGACTCTCACAATTTTTGCCGGTGCTGCATCTTTGTGGTGAAGCTCAGCAAGAGAGGTCTTGCTGAGATCATGAAAAACTACTACGAAGCTTCCTAGCCTTGCTGTTGCTAATGTGGCGACACTGTCCAGTGAGTCGGTGAACTAGCAAGCAAACAGGTGCAAGAAACAACAAGGGTCAGGCTAGGGAGACATGAGAAATATCATAAGCTTCAATATCTTAGTCAATGCAGAGAGAAATGACAACTAAAAAGTACGCAGCATAAAGACCTGCCGCGACACACGGCGGGTGACACACACGGCAGTGTCAGTTTGTCTTAAAACTGGCCCAAAACCATTGTTTTGGTCGTGACTCTACACACAAACATCCAAATGCAACACTGCCAGAACCTAGAGGTGCAAAATCTTGAGCCAGAAATTACGAGTGGTCACACGCACAGGTCTGGCATTGATAAGTGGACAGAGAATGCAAATATGCAAACTGGGCCCATAAGTCAGTCCAGCGAGAAAACGTTAGTGAATATAGAAGAACTGTAGAGCTTCCAAGCAAGCACTTGGGACACAGAGGCAGCTGTCTTGCAGCTATTGGTGAGTGGAGCCACCACCGGTCAGTCCTCCGTTGCCAGCCGGGTTTGAATCAGGGATCTGCACGAGCATGCACATGGAAGAGTGGTCATAGTAAGCCATACAAACAGATGAGGACGACTCACATCACAATACGTCCATTCAATTAAGTGATGGAATTAACCTAAAAAGTGTGGCATCTTGCCGTTGAGTTTTCCCATGTGTTGCATGTCCAAGATGGCAGAACATAAGGTTATGTTCCATTTCCTTCCTAAACAAGTGGTTTTCCATGAGTGAGTAATGGGGGCATATGCCACATTCCGTATTACCGCAGTGTTTTGCGAGTGTTTTTACATAGGTGTTTTTTTAAAGTCTACTTAAAAACTTGAGGACTGGTTTTGTGCTATTCTGGACTAGTGGGCAGCCAGTACATGCCCACAAAAACTGGAAGTGGACCAACCGTGTCATGTGTGCAGACGCGATTGAACATCAAGTAAAGCGGTTGGGGCCGGTTGGGAGACCGACTTGGCTTGCTCGACCTCGAGTGAACAAATCAATGACTCCTGACATTTGGACGTCATCAATGTCAAAGTGTGTTTTGCGCTTGCGAGGGTTGTTCCTGGGTGGCCAAGCAGAATCACGTGGAGAATCTAAACATATCAACGGTGGTTTTGCTTTTCCACCCTTTTTCTGATACAGTAGTACCCTAGTTCCAACCATTATGGAAACGTACACAAGGGGTAACTTACTTGGTCCCGAAAATGTTTGATCTGTTTTCCATGCGAATTCTATCGGGAGTATGGTACCTTTCAAGATTTCCCAAAATCCACTCAAGTGGTGGCATTCTCTCATGAAGCTAAGAAGGAGATACTTGTTTTCAGCAAGTTTGAAAACCAGGAACACGGTTCCTTTAATCTACAAACACATGGAATTTCTCGTCATTGTGGTAAAGGCCAGGGGCATTTCACCAATGCGACCCTGTTTTTCTCTCTTGTTTTGTCACTCATCCACAAAAAAAAGACAGAAATCATCATTTAGATTGAATTCATAATTACTAATAACTGAATTGAAAAATGAGATTTCTTTAAGATGTCTTTATTTAACAACTGGTATGTATTAACCATTTTTCTTTTGTCTCAGTGTAACGTATCGTACCTGATACTTGAATGAATACAAGAGGGGTGAAAATGAAGCAAGATTAACTTGAAGAATCCCCTTTCATTTATATTTACCAAAGTTATGGTTTGAATAGAGATCCGTGAATACGCGACCCACACCGACACACGTTGGGAAGTTTCAGAGCAGGTCCGACCAGTGGGCAAAACAAAGTTGGAATAGTCCCTTCACAACATTAGTTGCCACACCACTCACTCCCCATCCACACAAAAAGTCTAGTGAGCAGCTACACCGAGCAACAAAGCGGCAGAACTACCAGACCGGGCAAGTTCGCCACCTCGCCGCCGGTTGCCTCAACCCCAAATCTCCAAGAGTCATGTCGACGAGCCTACGCCCCTGCACAGCGCCCGCCTGCCACGCGAAGGCACAAGGCGTCAAGAGGGGAGACACCACACCCCACATACCACCAGGTACGCCCCTCTCCCCTTCCTCTCCTTTTCCAACCTACCCCAATCCTAGCTTCTCCCCTCCTCCCCCTTCCCTCGCAACCAGAATTTCTTCCTATCCTGTTTCCCTACACACCTAGCACGCCCTCCCATCCCCCATGCTTGCTCATGAGAAAACTTATCCCCATACTCCCACCCCAATCTACCCCGCCCCTTGTCCACATTACGCCCCCCCC
>SZWC01015528.1:21005-34187 GCA_023375785.1 Penium margaritaceum | reverse complement strand
CCGCCCCCCCCCCCCCCCCCCCCCCCCGTCAACCTTCTCCTCCCCTCACCCCAGACCCAGTCTCCCCTACCCAACCCCCCAACATCCATACTTTCCCCCTCCCTCCTCTCCCGCTCCTAGAACCTAGCCGGCGTGTCCCCATTTATGGGGACCGAGATCGGCCAGTACGCCTTCAAGGCCTCTCTCAAGTCAATTTCAGACCACACATCAGTCCAACCATGTCTACCCCTCCAGAATTCTACATGGATGACCTCCAGGTAGTTCTCTTGGAGGATGGAAGTATTGGCCTCGTCCACCCCAACATCGAGACAGTCTCTGAATCCACCTCCTGCAAGAGCAGGCTATCCCCGGATAGGGATAGCAAAGACACTACACTCAACCAACGCATGCTCCACCCTGCTCCCAACAAGGCAGGTGCCGGGCCCTCCGGCACAGCACAAGCACTTGCACCGCCACCCCTGGATCACCCTCCCCTTCCGAACACCCACATCCTCAAAACCCTCCCAACCAACCAGCCCCATTCAGCCATTCAGAGCTCTGCCCCAACCACGCAACCCCAATCGGGAGGGATGCAATCCCTCCTCTCAGCCAACTCTGTGCCCATCCCGGCTGGTGCAGAGAATCCTCTTACAACCCCCCAAGGATCCCCCCTCCTGAACACACGTCCTATGCCAGCACCTCCAGCCCTTCCGGATACGCTCCTCCGCCTCCGCAAACGTGGACGGGATGCCCTGAACCGCTCAGTCGCCAATGCAATAGTATTTGGAGAAGCTTTTGCAGTCAAAGACACTGGTGCAAGCCGCCTAGTCTACCTACTTATCCCGGGAGTTATGGTTAATCACCCTAAGTTCATGCACTCGACAATTGGTGTATCAAAAAGTGTATTCCTATGTGCAATCATTTTTCAGAAATCATCAACAGAAAGTCATGTAACTGGATCCCATACAAACATTCATTGTATAATATGTTATTTATCATTGATCATATGTACTACATAATAGTTTTCTTTAGGATTCCATGTTCAATGATATGCTCACTTCCCAATACACTTACCGATTCATAGTTTCAGGGGTGAGGTGATTGGTCATTTATGTATCCTGGATGAGATGTCACATCTCCAAACGGCCGTGACAAACACCTTCCTCCGCAAACTCATAGCGGATAACTTTTTTACCACAGAATATGTCAGCCAGATTGTAACACAACGCGCTGAAAGCATTTTCAGGAACGGGAATAAGTATGCCAGAGAGTTTTTTATCTTCCCGGACGCGGACGCATCGAGCATCGCGCGTGCAATGCGCTTGCTCCCTTTCCGTGCACCCAACGACAAGGGTACCCCTGTCCTCATTAATGGCGTCCGCCAAACCTGCCCAGAATTTGAACACCACCTTGCTCGATACCCCATAGCCGTGACCATTGTCATACGCCACAAGCCGGACACATACACCATGGAAAAAATAGTCTCCCTCTTTACAGAAATCACCATCCCGCCAGTCACCCACCCTTTCCTCATGCAACTGCTACACCTTCACCACTTTGAAGAGCCACTGACGGGGGCCCGCAATGGCACCCTGAAGGCAATCGCAATCCCACACGAAGAATATCGTGATTGCCTCTGTGTGCCTGCTGCAATTCGCTACACTCCGGC
The DNA here is from genome assembly GCA_023375785.1 of Penium margaritaceum. Classification (NCBI taxonomy): domain Eukaryota; kingdom Viridiplantae; phylum Streptophyta; class Zygnematophyceae; order Desmidiales; family Peniaceae; genus Penium; species Penium margaritaceum. Next base: position 32,539 of record SZWC01015528.1, on the reverse strand, counting down.
AGCCAAACCTATTCTCGTGAATGTGTCGAACTATGCTTGTGACGTCTGTGGACAGACCCATCAGACTGGAACACAGACCCTCTTTCTCAACAAACGTCGCCGTCCGACCAACCTCAATGACCGCACCATCAAGGATGTCCACCAACTCAATTGTAAGCCCCCATCCCCCACCCCGTTGGTGCTGCACACATATGCAGCATCTCCATCCTTCCACCATTCCCCCCTCACATGACTCCGTTGCTGACCTGGTTGCGCAGTGAAAGAATTCAAAATGTGCTGGCTCATCGACCACCTGAAGGAGGACCTGGGAGTTGCCCTCATGAGAGGAGGAAAGAAGACAGAATTCTGGTTATGTCTCTTCCTCCGTTGCCACAGTACTCACGGTCGCACCTTGACCGAGCTAGCCCAACACATCACCGACTCCCCTTCCCACATCAACGAGCTTGCCAAAGCTCAAGACGCATCGCAGACCCCGTCTCTCCTCCGTCTCCCAAGGGAGGCACCTTTCACAGATCTACAGGCCCTCATTGCCCGCACCATCCACCAAGCGCCCACCAACCCACACCGCCAGTCAGCCACGCCCCGCACGGCCCGCCAACGCACCAACGCCATGGCAGCCGTACCAAACCAACCCACTCGACCAGTTGCGCCCGGCACCACGAACAACCCATAAGGGACGTTTTATTTTTCTGTCCTGCCCCCCAACCCTTCATCTCAATCTTGCCTCACGACAGTTCCCATGGCTCCCAGCACCTAACCCACGTAGGCCCCGTCCCCTTCTCAGTTATCCCTAACCTGCGCCCTACCCTCCACCTCCGAGGCGTTCGCATTACCACAAGCATGGACAGGGCTAGATGGCACGTTGACCCCAAATGTCCTTCTCTCCAAAACCTCCCCACCCTTCACCCTCACCTACTCCCCACCCCCCTGATATCCCCCATCACCCCCACTCCATCTGACACCCCCCATCATAATCCCACCCCGTAACACCTTGCCATCTACACCCGCATCCCACATCTACAGACGGAAGAGAACACATTTACTTTGCAAATCTGTCCACCTCCCCCACCCACCCCTCCCCCCCCTTCCCCTCACCTCCTCTCACACTTTGCCTTCAAACACACCTTACACCCTCTCCTCAGCCTCATCGCAACTGACCACAACCAACCCCCCCTATACAAGTAGGCTGCTCAGGCTCTCATCCCCCCATCCCCACCAAACGCGCTAAGTTTCTCTTTCACCACCCCCTCCGCCCTACCCATCCGTCTCTCCTCAGGTACCCCCGGAGCAGGTTTGCGCGAGGAGACAAAAAAAAAGGAAAGAAAGTGCAGACCGTGCGCCAAGCTCGAGTAGAAGAAGGCTAGATGACCCCCAGTCGAAGTTCAAGCCTCCGCATCTACCAACGTCCAAGTCAGAGTCCAAGTAGAAGTCCATAACCTACGTCTAGACATAGCCCAGATCCATGTCAAAATCAAAGGCAATGCATGAACATTCGTTCAGACCCATGTCAAAAGCAAACATCGATGGAGATGAACACAATCTATACATTTGTCTTCCTCTCTGAATTGTGTGCATTCCCAAAATCATGATGAGCGCACTTACAACAGTGAAACCAGGCACACTCAAGCATCATCCCAAAGGCCCAAGTTGCATGACTCCCACCCAACATCCAGTAGCTTTGCTCAAGAAAGTCGAGAACAGAAACCATATCATGTGATGTCCACACATGTAACCTCGATTCAAACTTCACAAAACCAAGCCAGAAAGCATGGAGGCAATAAAAGCTCACAATCACAATAACTACCTTTCCCTCCCCGCACCATTCCACAACCAACAAATACAATTTTGGACCCCCCAACACCAAGCACAACGCTACCACACAACCTACCCCTTTCCCCTACTAAAGGGCCAAGCCCCACCGCTTGCAACCCTGCAACCACATCACACCACACCCCCAAAAATCATCATCAACAATCCTCCAGTAGGGAGCACCCCAGCCCCACAAGACATAGAAATGTCCGGCATTTCCCTTTGCATCGTAATGAGTGTGACAGGACCCAAATTGATGGAAACCTCCAAGGTTCGATGCGCAACACCACACTGCTAACAAATACGATGCACCTACAGATCCTCCACTTGAATTTAAACGATTTCAGCAACCCAACCAAGCACAACCTACTTCTTGAAAGATTACACGTCCATGATCCAGACATCTGCATCCTCACTGACAGCAAGCTTGAGCACTCCTTTGTGGACCACAACATACTCAAGAGACATTTCAACATTACCTTGGCCCCTTCCCAACCCCGTCAGGCCAAGGGCCTCCTCCTCGCATACAAGCCATCCTTAAATGTGTCCAAGCTCCCCGATTCCGAATCCCGCTACATGCTCCTATCCATTAGAACTCTCGCAATAAGCCTCCAAATTTGCGCCTTACATGCTGTAACGGGTTGAGTCTCCAGCTCCTGCTCTGAAGTCGTCGTCGGAGTTTGCCGGATGGTGTTCTCAGTCCGCGTCAGGGGTTTACCCCCTTTGCAGGACGGAGGGGCAATCATCATCAACGACCCAGAGCAGGGAGACTCAAATATTTCGAGTCTCCGGAGGCCCGTTTCCGTTTTTAACCTTACCCCTGGTTTTCGGACCCAAACCAGGGGTTTTAACCTCAAACTCATGGGTTCGCACGATTTGTTTTGTATATCTTATGTTGAAGTTTTTTGCAAACGAACTTTGATTTACGGTTTGCCGTTCTGGCGCGAAATCGTCGCGTACGACGTGCTCTGGCGATTTCGAGCTAGCTCTCTCGTCCTCATCCTTGCTCCCCCTATCCCTCATCCTCGCTTGCTCGTTTCCAAAGAGGGCGAGGGGGGGGCGAGGGCACGAGGCCATGAGGCCTCACCCTCAAGGACCTCGTGGCCCCTCAGCTGTCGATCGGGCTGAGGCTGCGATCGGCGGCTGACTGCTGGCCGGCCGGTGGCCAGCTGGACGCCTGGGCGGCCGCCAGCCGTCTAGCCGGCCGGCAGCGAGCTGGCCGACGGCCAGCAAAGTGCTGGCCGCCGGCCAGCCCTCGCTCGCATGAGGGGTGGTGCGCAATCACCCCTCGCTTCAACAAGGAGGGAGGGTCGAACTGGCCCTCCCGCTACATTCCTCCCCACTTGTTATGAACTGTCTCGGTTCATGAACAACAAGGAGGATTGTCAGTCAATGAGTCATCAGCATTGTGAAAGAAAATCAATAAATTCAATCACCAGCTAGACATGAACACATGCATGGTACTTGGACCTAAGCTGCAGCTTATAGGTCAGCACGGCTAGCGGTCTCCTCCCTTTAGGCTGGAGCGCCCGCGCGACAACCATGTTGGGCGTCCCCAACCTCCTATGGTCGCTGTCCATGAATGCTGCTCTATGGGAATGTTGTTCACTTTTGCCGCGTTCAGGTGGTACCTCCTGCCACGCGTCGATCTGTGCAAGCTGCAAGCTTGCTCCAGTACTCGTTGACTACCCCTATGGGCAACCGAGATTTGGGCTCCCATGAATAATATTCAGGTCCAGAACCGGCCCAATGAACGAGGTAATCCGTAACAACGCGTGACCGAAGAGTACGCTCTCGATACTGGAGTAGGCGAAGGACCTCGTATTGGCCGTTGGTAGTAAGGACTGCATGCGGTGGCTGAACGGTTCCGTCTACCGTGTATGGAGCCAGTAGGCTCACATGAAACACGTCATGTATCTTCATACTCGGTGAAGGTAGCAATCGGTATGCCACTTGCCTGATGCGTGCCACAATGGGAAACGGCCCAATCCACTTCGGTAGAAGTTTTCTTGCCCCAGGAGACTTCAGCCAAAGGTTTTTAGTGCTAAGAAGCACTTTGTCACCGATGTCAAATGAGACCTCCCGGCGACCTTTGTCGGCATATGCCTTTTTTCGCTGCCGAGTTGTTTGAAGGTGACCCTTCGCTTCCTGTAACAAGGAATTGATCCGCTCAAAAAAGACTTGAGCGGAAGGAACCTGCCCTCCTGTACTCCCACTCTTCACTAATGAAGAGTGTACCACTCGATGCGCTCTGTTTGTCCGTCAGTTTGAGGGTGAAATGCTGTTGATATTTGAGACTCACTACCGGAGTACTCGTGCATCTTTTGCAAGAACGTACTAGCAAATTCTCGATCTCAATCGGAGATAATGCGCAACGGCAAGCCGTGATACTCTACGACACCCTTAAAGAAGAGACGAGCAGTCTCCTCTATGTTCACGTCAGTGGTTGTAGGAATGAAGTGTGTCATCTTCATCAAAATGTCCACGACCACTAGTATTGCATCGTGGCCACGGGCCGTGTCCGGAAGACCAGTAATGAAGTCCATGCTGACGCACTCCCATGGAGTTCCAGGAATGGGAAGCTGTTGGAGGTGTCCAGTAAGCTTCTTGTTACTAGCCTTATTCCGAAGACATGGTTCGCATGTCATGCAATACTTACGGATATCAACACTCCATCCTGGCTACCAATAGTGCTCCGAGAGTGCCTAACCAGTCTTTCGGGATCCCACATGACCTGCGACTGGTGGGTCGTGGAATCGGGAGATAACCTTTGCTCGAAGGTCTCCCAAGTTTGGCACAACAACTTGTTCTCCGTGCCAGTAGATTCCTGTGGGGTCCAGCAAGCCGTACTTGTCCAGATTTCGAGAGTCTTGAAACCAAGAATCCACACAATATCCCATCCGGATCCTGTTTACAAATCCGTTGTAATGGATAATCTCTCGTGGTGGTTGCCGCAGAGGTGCAGGGGGATCTGATGGTTGTACGGTTGCTGTTGCAATGGCCATAAAGCACCCACTGACCTTGGTGGTTGCTTTAATTTCCACAGTCTGTTGGCTTAGTGGATCGGCCACATTCATGCGTCCCGGCCAATGTTCCCATGTGAACGAGAATCGGCTCAGATATTCGCTCCAACGCGCCTGTCGTCTTGACAGGTTCCATTACGTTTGGAAAAACACCAATGGATTATGGCCGGTCACGACCGTCACACCCCCTTCACACCGCCCTCGAGGTAGCAACGCCACATCTTGAATGCAAGTAATACCGCAAGGAGCTCTTGATCCCCAGTCATGTACCGCGTTTCCGCAGGGATGAGCTTTCGGCTCTCATACGCAACTGAGTGACCGTTCTCTATGAGGACGGCTCCGAGTCCTACTACCGACACATCACATCGAACCTCTCACAGTTGCGATGGATCCAGAAGAGCTAGGACGGGCGCCATGGATAGAAGCTCTTTGACTTTGAGAGACGTGCGTTGGGAATGGACATCAAACTGAATCGAGGTAAACCAAGACAAACTAAATGTTGTCCAGGTAATCAGATGTCCATTCCCAACGCACCGTCATACCCCCTTCAGTTTCATCAAACTGAATGTTGTCCAGGTAAACCAAGACAAACTGTCCCAGTTGCTTGGTGAACGTTTGGTTCATTTCTCCTTGGAAGGTTGCCGGGGCATTCGTAAGCCCGAAGCATAATACTTGGAACTCATAGTGTCCCATGTGAGTTCGAAATGCGGTTTTTGGCACATCGTCTTCCGTGATGCGAATTTGATGATACCCTTGAGACAAATCCAAGGACAAAAATACTTTTGCGCCTTGGAGTTGGTCAAAAAGGTCCTCAATCCGCGGTAAGGGGAATCGATTTTTCACCGACAGCTTCTTCAATGCCAGGTAGTCCACGCACATGCGTAAACCAATGTCCTTTTTGTTGAAAAAAAAGATCGGCACACCGTACGGCAAGCTACTGGGATCGATCCACCCTTTTACAAGGTACTCTTTACCTTTCTGCTGGACTAAGGCAATACATGGGTCTGAACGGAGGAGTCACCTTCGGTTGCAGCGGAATCGTGTGACCAATGTGTCTTTTTGGTTGAGGCCCAGCTGGTGGGTCTTGGAATACATCCAAGAACTCCGCCAATACAGATGTGATCTCTTGTGGCGTGTCTTCCTTCACGTCGTCCTCCATTTTCTGCAGCTGCGCCAAAAAGTATCAACAACCTTGTCGAATACGTCTCTTCAATTGCATCGCAGACAAGCTGGCATGGACTTTGAGTCGGGTTCGTCATTATTCCGTACTCGAAATCAACGTAAAGCGGCACTGTTCTTTTTGAAGGATCAAACGCTTTGATTCTAAGCACATTAGAGCCTTGTTCTCACCGAGCTAGGGATCGCCTAGCACCACGTCAAACGGGTCAAGAAGGTTGAGTATCTTCAACGTAACACTCTATGTGTACCCTTGAATACAAATTTTCGCTTTACAAGTATCAATCACTAGTACGGTACGGTTGTCACCGACAACAAATGCGCCATTCGATAGCTCGTACTTCAAGCCAACTTGTCGGGTAAAGCCAAGGCTAACAAAAGAGTCGTCTCCTCCAGGGTTAGCAAGAACGTTCACGGGAGCACCAGCTAGGTGTCCTTTGAACTGCATTGTCATATAACCTCCACTCTTTCGAGTGAACAGGCTCGACGACGGCAAGCCGGGTTTGTGATAAACACATAATCTGTACAACGGGCGTTGCAACTCCCATGATTCACCCACTCAAGTCCACATCTTGTGGGCACGTGTGAATTTGGCTAGCACCTTCCAGTCTTTAAATTTGACTGGGTCGAAATCGCGGACTAAAGGTACCGCGAACGTGATTGAGCTCATTGCTTCGAGGGCGTTTGCTTCAATCATTGTGTCACATAATTCTTGCACACTAAGCATGTACGATCATGCATCTCGTCCAGAGATGTGAGGTTTAGTGGGCAATGTCGGTCAGTAAGCGTAGAATGCGGTTCAACAAGAGGAGAGAAAACAACAGAGAAATTTGAACTTGTCAAAAACTCAAATCGTTCAACATCCTCATCTGAAACATGAACCCACACTCGTGATCCAGTTTTACCCCTGAGTGGTTCCCACTAACGTCACTTAGGGGTGGGGAAAACCTGCCCCACGGCCCTGTCCGTTACCACGGCCGGGCCCATTGCCGCGACCGCGACCTTGTCCACGGCCCTGGTCGCGGCCTCCTACTGCACCATCCCCACAAGGTGCTGCTGCTGCATCTAACATCGCGGCCTCTTGTCCACTAGCATCAGCCTGAGGGCACTAAGCCCTTAAGTGGCCCGGCTGCATGCAGTTGTGGCAGAACCCTTCGCGGAAGGATGCATTGCGACGCTCACGCGCAGCCTGCATCTCGTCATTCTCGCAGATGCACATGTTGTTGGGGCCCTTGAATCCACTAGCCTTCTTAGCAGGAGGGTTTGCACGCTGCTTGCCCTTGGCCCCGCCTCGCTGTCCAGCTGACCCACCATCCCCTGCAGTGTCCATGCGCATGTCGCGGCCTTGCTGTGCACTCGCGTTTGGTCGTACATCAGAGTAATGCTTCGGGTTCGCCGAATACACTTCGCTCATGTAGTCGCGCAACGCACTCTAGCTTGTCCAAGCTTGGCCACTGGCTGTCGTGGTTGTCTTGTCCTTCAGCTTCTCGTTGGCGAGACCATCACGCAAGTACTCCAGCAGCATGCACTCCAGGTACTTGAAGGTCTGAGTCCCATCGCCCTCGATGAAGCTTTCGACTTCCTCCACGAGTGTGGTGAACTCGCTCAAGTAGGATTCGAGTGAGCTGCCAAGCTGCCTAAAGTCCTTGATCTTGTCGAAGGCGTGTTGTGCCTCCTCACGTTGGGTGCACTTCTTGCGCATGATCGCACAGAAGGCCTCCCACGGCATGGGCTGCCACTCGAGGTGCGGCTGCTGCGTAGTCCACTCCTTGACCGCATACTTGGAGAGTTTGTCTTCAAGCCGCGTCGTGGCAAGGTCGCCCCACTGACTTAGTGGAGCCTTGTGGACGCGTAGAACGTACTCCATGCAATTCAGCCAGTCAGCAAATTTCACGCCCTTCCGGAAGATCTCCACACTGTAGAGGAAGGACGTGTTCATGACCGACCCCGAAGTCGTTGAGGTAGGCAAGCAGTCGCTGCCACCGGCAGTGGCATCCGTAGCTGCGGCATGCTGCGCTTGCTGCTGCATCCGCACCTGGGTCACGCTCTGCAACGCCTTGTCGAGGTCGTTGCATCGGCGGCTTACCTCATGGGCGGCCAGGCGCTACAGCTCGCCATCACGGTCGAGGTCCGTGATGCTCTGCCCGACGTAGGCCACCAGGTTAGCGAACGTGAACTTGAGCTCTGATATCGTCAGAGCATCGGCAATAGCCTCCAGAGCCTCGCATTGTCCGTGCACCCTTACCCAGTGCAAGAGGGTACGGTTTGCTTACACGACTCCAAGGAGTCCCACCTTTCGGAGGAGACTGTCGTCGACGACAACTCTTGAGTGGGCGCTACCTTGCCCCATTGCAGATGCATCGTAGGAAGGGGGGTCCGCCCCCATTTCTGTGAGTAGTGCCGTATCTCCACCGCCGGTGGTGATCTGAGTCTCCCTGCCGCCTCAGCAGCAAACTCGGCGAGCCTACGATGGTCATCGCGAATTGCCTTCGCGGCATCGTTGTCCGGCTCGTTCTCGCGGGAACCTCCCGTGTGACCGCTTTCTACGCCCTTACTGCTCTTCGCAATCTTGCTGCCGTCGGCAACTTCAGGCGATGCAGCGGGCGTCTAATCCTTCTCGAGCAATCGGCTCGAGTTCACCACACGACAATGACGATGGTCGTGATCCTCGTCGCCTTCGCCATCGTCGGCGTCGTGCTCTTCGTCGGGTTCCCCCTCTAGGAGATCCTCCTCCATCGGGTCGTCCGTCACGTGGGGGCCGTCCACGTGCGCATCGACGTGCTTGTCGAGCACTTTTTTGGCCTCCGCATGCTTCTCGGTGTTGCTGAGGTTAGCGTCGATTGCATGAGGCGGTATGGTGGCCTTAGGTCGTACGGTTGCCTTAGGCGGTACGGTTGCCTTAGGCGGTACGGTTGCCTTTGAGTTGGCAACCGTGCTCGCGGTGGCGGCTCCCAAAATCTGGAGTCCGCCAAGAGCTCGTGGTGAGGCCGTCACTACCTTGACCTTGTTGGTCTTGGACGGTCCGGCACTTGCCATCTCGTCGTTCGTGCAACTAGCACGTGAAGGTCGTTGTGAGGATCACCCCACAACGAGGAGGAATCGCCTCCTATGATATTGCTCTCACGATCGGTGAGGCAATTATACATTTTTTTTCTATTTTCCTAGGCGGCCACGTCGGCACAATGTCATGGGTTTTGAAACTAGTCTTCCTAGGCCGTGACTCACGGCAATTGGTAGTGACTAGATTCTAGGAAAACAGGGAATACAAGGAATTGACGAGAAGTGTGAGTACCGCTCACAAAACTAGGGCAAAGAATGGGAGAGGAATTACACAATTCTTAACAACTCCTCCAATCCTTCTTCTAACTTCTTGTCTTCTTCCTATCTTCTTGTCTTCTTTGGCCTCCTCTTGAGTCTTCTTTGCGCGTCTCGCACCCCTTGGCGGCGTCCTCCTTGAGCCGGCAGCGTTAGAAAAGCCGCCAAAATTCCTCAAGGTGTCGTCCTTCCTCTTTTTAGGGCTTCATCAAGCTTTGAGAGCCCCTGGCCTTTGGAAGAAGCGTTGTCCCAGTTTTTAGTTGAAGGAGGGAAAGAGGGAACCTTGAAAAGAGGGGGGAAACTTGGTGGTTTGGGGGTGGGCACTCCCCAGCCCGTCCCACAAAATTCCCTTAGGTCCCCTGGAGGTGAGGAGAGACTGTGGATAAGAAGCCCCAAAAAATAGAGCTCTTCTCTAGCTTCCTAACGCGCTTTACGGCGCTTCAAACGATGAAGCGTAGATGCCGTAGTCCCTTCTGGCGTTTCTACTGCTGCTTGTAGCTGCCGGCGGCATTTTATCTATGTCGTAGCCACCGTTTCCGTCGAACTCTTGGTCACGGGGGTCATCTAGCTCTGAGAACCACTGTAACGGGTTAATTTTCTAGCTCTTTCTTTGAAGTCATCATCGGAGTTCGCCGAATGGCATTCTCAGTCCGCGTCAGGGGTTTACCCCCTTCGCAAGACTGAGGGGCAATCGTCATCAACGACCAAGAGCAGGGAGACTCGAATGTTTCGAGTCTCCGGAGGCCCATTTTTGTTTTCAACCTTACCCCTGGTTTTGGGACCCAAACCGGGGGTTTTTACCTCGAACTCGTGGTTTCTCATGAGTTGTTGTGTTTGTTTTATGTCGAAGTTCGTCGCAAACGAACTTCGATTTCCGGTTTGCCGTTCTGGCATGAAATCGTCGCGTACGATGCACGCTGGCGATTTCGCGCCAGCTCTCTCGTCCTAACCCTCACTCCCCCTATCCCTCGTCCTTGCTTGCTTGTTTGCAAGGAGGACGAGGGGGTGCGAGGGCACGAGGCCACGAGGCCTCACCTCGAGGCCCTCGTGGCCCCTCAGTCGCCGATCAGGCTGAGGCCGTGATCGGCGGCTGGCAGCTGGCTGGCCGGTCGCTTGGCCGACATCCGGCGGTCTAACAGGCCCGCAATGAGCTGGCCGGCGGCCAGCAAAGTGCTGGCCGCCGGCCAGCCCTCGCTGACGCGATGGGTGGTGCGCAACCACCCCTCGCTTCAGCAAGGAGGGAGGGCCGAACCGGCCCTCCCGCTACATATGCCCTCCCTCTCCTCTCCGTTCGAGAGTCCTTCAGGACGACACTCCACAAAACATGCATAGACTACAAACCCCACATCCTCATTGGGACTTCAACAATGTAACACACCCTCTAGACCACAGCCCTGCCCACATATCTCAAGACACAGAGAACCTCCAGATCCTCCTCAACTCTCTCCACATGAAAGATACCTTCCGAACCAAACACCCTCGGACAAGAGAGTACACATTCTACTCACACGCCCAAAAAAGCCACGCTCAGATAGAGTCTACCACTGTACCTCTCTCCAAGCAGAAGTGACAAGAGTATTCCACGTTCAAATTCCAACGTCTGTGTCAGACCAATATGCGGCCAATCTCTTACAATTGACTTCTCACACACATCTCCCAACCAAACAAAAGGGTTATTGGTGCCTCAACACCTCTCTTCTCAAACGCCCGTGGGCTCAGAAAAATCTCCCCACCTTATTGACAGCCTCTTGGACGGACTCAAAACCTATCATCATCCAAGCCCTTAAATCATTTAGCCAACAAGAATCCAGAAGATCACAAAAAACCATTGTCCATATGCAACAACAGTTCGCAACAGCCCGTAGGACCCATGCAACATCACCCTCCCACACAGACACCACGGTAATGACCCGAGGGATACCCTCCTTAACGGCTATCTTAACACACGCACCACCTTCCTACATTAAATAGCAGATGCGTACTAGCACCCTCAAGTTACGATCCCATCCCACATCGTTACTTCTCACATTACGGCACGAAAAGCACAAACCACCATCCTTGAGCTAACAAATAGCCTATGACATCTGGTAACCAACCAACGCGACATCGAGGTAGTGGCATGCTCTTACTGTCAGGGTATCTACAAACCTCCTAGACCGGTTGATACATATCTTAAAAAAATCCCTCCAGACTGATGGAACCCCCCCCCCC
>SZWC01015527.1:38178-56473 GCA_023375785.1 Penium margaritaceum | reverse complement strand
TGTGTGTGTGTGTGTGTGTGTGTGTGTGTGCGCGCGCGCCACAGCCGGCAACATGGCACCTCTAAGGGAACTCTTCGAGCATCATTCTCCCCATGCACCTCATACTCATGTGCAAAGACATTCCCAAGGAAAGCAATGGATGGAAGGTGAGGGAAACGACCCGTTTCATCATGTCCAGTCACCGTGAAAGTGCTTTTGACTAGGTTGATAGGACTCAAGTTGGACATGATATCTCATCATCGTGGTGCAATTCAAGGTACCACAACGAACGCACTTACCACTCACTGAGATTCTGCTGCGTCTCCAACAACTGCAGCATGTGGTGGATGGATGAGATGAGATGAGATCATGCATTTCTTTGACTTGAGGTAGCACCACCAGATTCTAAAAACGGCCACCACGGCAGGCGGAATTCTGTTGTCAAGTAGCGATGATCAGCTGAGCACCGTGCAGCTCGAATAGGCAGTAGGTGACTGGTAGTGACTTATTGCGCAAATCCTTTGAAGAAATAGCACCCATGGCAGGGCCCAATGCAACCTCCCTCATCTCAACTTCTTGGCTAGTGCCAACCACACGCAACACTGGCGTGGAGGCCATTACCAACTTCAGATTCTGAATGGCTTCATTGTTTCTAGCACCGCAAATCCAGTCACAGTTCATGCAAGTCTGCTTGAAGATTCTCGCTCAATCGCTGCCATTTCTAAGGATGAAGCTTGTGGTACCAGATGTACGAGTTCGGGAAGAATAGCATGCTGTTGGCTTTCCTAAGGAACAGTAGCGTGTCAAGGGGAAAAAAAAAAAAAGGGAATGCTTCACCATTTCGGCCACTCTTGAATCGTCAACACTTTGCGCGGGTCCAATGTAGTCTGCACATTTCCTTCTATGTGCGAAACAAATGTACATTCCCCCGTCGGAAGATTACATCTGGAGTTCTTGAGAAAAACTCCTCCCTCAAAGTTTGGAGCACTGTTCTAATGTGCTTCTCATGATTCTCAAGCGGTGTGCTTTACACAACGATGCTGTCAAGTAGAATACCGCAGTACAAGTACCGCAGTACTTTGGTACCGCGGTACTAGAGTACCACGGTTAATGAATGAAGATCACTTTTCAACAATCTTCACTGGTTCTTTACAGATGTTATGTCCTCCAGTACTTATGTATATTCTCATGGGTAGAATTAAATCCAATTGCTTACATTCGACGAAACCGTCCTTTTCGCTTACAGACGAAACGAATGGATAGCTCTCTCTTGAGAATTGCCAGCATTGTGGCATGTGGTAAACACCATGCATGCATGTGTCTGTGCTATGTTGGATTCATGCACTCAATCACCAATAAGGTTGTTTTTCTGAGGAAAGCACATTTCATTGTGGTTCCAACAGGACGTGCATCTTGGAGTACAGGTCCTCACATCCGGCCACTAACAACACTAATGCCACAACACGTTCAAAGAGAATGCCCTTGCTAGAACTGCCAACTGTTTTCAGTGCAATACAAAGAGTTTACAGGGGAGGGGCAGAGAAACATAAGAAGCATTAATAAATAGCTTGCGGCCAACAACCACAGAAGCATTCTGTCTACACGGTGGATCAGACTAAGCTCCCAAACTAATCAGCACAAAGGAGCAGAGCAGCGACGGCCGCGTCGCCGGAAAACTCTCTTCACGCAATGGCCTTGCGTGCCGTCAACACACCCACTTGTGCTGCGACGCCTGCGGCCAGCAAAAGTGAGCCCACGCCCACTGCGCCTGCGCTTGCTGCTGCTTGCCCAGCTGCAGATTGTGGCACTTGCACTCGAGCAACCGTCCGATTCCCTTCCATGCACAGGCAATATCACATCACCCTCAGCCACCTCCACTGGACTGTCCCTCACTACCGACGACATTCTCCCTCCTGCTGCCGCCTCCGTCTCAGCAGCCTCACACAGTGTTGCCTGCCGCGCCACAGCGGCAGCAGCAGAGGCTGCTGCAATGTGAGCGTAGGCTTTGTGCAGCTCTCGTTGCAGCACCTCATTGTCCGCCCTCAGCTGTTCTGCCCCGCCCTCCGCCTTCTCCATCCGCCTCATCATGTCAAACAGTGCACACTGCTCCCTCCCCACCTGCGCTTGCACCTGCTCCAGCTGGGACTGCGCATCCTCCACCTGTGCCACCAACGCCACCTTGTCCAACTCACACGCAGCTACTGCCTCCCTCAGACTCTGCAACTCCTTCTCCAGAGCGCTCACGTAGTTGCTGCTCCTACGGTGCCGGCTGCTGGTGCTGCTGCTCTCTCCAGAACCCGCATTGCAGAGCTCACCATAGTCCTCCTCCCACTCCATCAAGTCCCTCCTCTTCCATCTATCCTCATCGGCATCCCTCAATGCCTCCGTCAGCTCCCTCTCTGCCACTTCCCTCGCAGATTTCTCCTCTACCAGCCTCACCCTACCCTCCTCTACCTGTTGTGACAGCGCATCGTTGCGCTGCAGCAGCTGCCTCATCTGCTCGTCTGCAGTGATCCACCCCTTTGCGCGGTCCACCAGTGAGTTTAGCCATGCCACAGTGGCCCTCTCATCGTCCAACTCGCACTGTGCCATGCTCGCCTCCCTCTTCGCCGCCGCCACCTCCGCACTCTTCTGCCGCAGCAAGTCCCTCACCTTCTCCGTATGGGCCCTCTCCCTCTTGCACCACTCCTGCCCCCACCACATCATCTCCCGCACAGCGCGGGAGCTCCTCTCTTCCACCTCCGCCTTCTCCTTCTGCAGGTTGGCAGCCTCCGCCTCCGCCCTCTCCGCCCTTCCCACCGCCACCCTCACATCCTCCTCCAGCTTCTCAACGCTGCACACCAAGTGCCTCTCAACCTCTGCCACCTCAGCCTCCACCGCCCTAACTGCTGCTTCCGCCTCCTCTGTCCTTGCACGCAAGTTGAGGATCTCAGCAGTCATCTCATCCATCTCTTCTTTCATTTGTCTCACAGTGCTGTCGGAGAACAATACTGAGAGATCCGCGGCTGCCACACACTGCTGCAGACGTGAAACCATGCGCGTGACGCTCGCCAGAATCTGCAGTGGTCAAGCAAAGTAGTTTAGAAACGGCTCAGACTCAGCTGAGCAAGCTGACTTCGCATGAGCGGCACACGAAACAGCAGTTTTCACAGGTGGAGCTGCCACCTGACGAAGCCATCTGTGTAGGTGGCCTTGGCCTCGGGAGAACCAGTTTAAAGAAACCACGAATTGTCGTTGCTTAACATGAATTCCACGGACATCTACTGTCTTTTCTAAGCCAATGCACATCAAGGTAAAGACGTGACACGGGTTGATAACCAAGGTAACCATCTGGCATCTACGTCTGTTGACGGCTAGAGCAACTGGAAGAAAGCTTCAGAAGGAAGGATTCCTTCGAAAAAAACTGTCCAAAGCAGCACAACGTCCACTCACCATCTCTAATATTGGTGCAGTAGCGACGTCTGAGCCCATGGCCGAGTGCGCCGCCGTCGAAAGCAGATTGAAGAAGAGCGCTGCGACTTGAACGACAGTGGACAGGAGTGAGCTTGCACAAGTCGAAGCCATCCGTTGCGAAGATCTAGTGTTGATCCTTCTTGACTGACGAACTGACTGCGAGGCTTTAGGATCTGCAACCCGTTGACGGTACTGAGCTCTGGAAAAGTGATCTGAAGCTGAAGACACTGCCCTCACGGTACACCGCTGAAGAGACTTTGTATGCGCAAGGTCGAGTGAGAGCTAGCGGTTGGGGCTCGGCGTCAAAGTCGGACCTCTTGCCTGCGGTGCACCGCCGCGGCGCTTTCCGAGTCGGAGGGAGACGAGCAGTCGGGAGCTTTCTTGCTCGTCCGCTGTGGTGCACAGCCTCGTGCTCGACGACGGCTCACAAAGCGAAGCGAAGGCTGGCGGGGATGTCGCAGCCTCACCCTCACCTCGGCCGTAGTGGATGGCAGCCACGCGGGAGGAATGATGGCGGCGGTCTTCGCCGCAGAGGAGCGCCCTCAGGTGACTGCGGACTGCAGTAGAAGGGCTGAAGCCGCTGGCATCTGTCCGACATGGCAGCCTTCACCTGAGGGGCCTGCAAGGCCCAAGTGATCAAAACTCGCAGCTGAAATCATCGAAGCGGTGAACCGAGGTCCGCATGAAGCCATTTGGTAAGGTTTGAGACGGAAACGCCAGTGCACGTGGTTCTCAAACCAGCTGAAAACGTCCCGACCAGTTGCCGCTACCAAATCGCCTTCCCCCGAATCAGACGGAGTCCCTGGTCAGCCGTGCGTCAGCGCAAGCACGCACCATCCGGGCGTTTCGTTTTCCTGGCCGAGCGCGTCGCCAGGTTCGATTCGTCACAAACCGCAGTGAACATGCACGCGGCATGAAATGGGGAACGGAATCCACGGTCCGACGCTGTCGCATGTGCATGCGGCGTGCTGTGGACACAACATCCGTCCGTGTGTATGTGTGTGTATGTGTGTGTATGTGTGCATGGCTCGGTACGGCATGGCACGGCATGGCATGGCACGGCATGGCATGGCATGGCATGGCTTGGCACGGCATGCCTCTGCGCGGCAGGTGGCGCGGCAACGTCGGTGTACCTCGCACAGCACTCGTGCATGCCCCGCACAACATACGCCATCCGTCCTGCTGATCGGCTCGAGACGAGCGTGTTCCGCCGTAAATGGTGCACAGCTCGAAATCACGGGGCAGAAGACAAATTGGAAATGGAGTGACAACATATCCACAGTATTCTCGATCGCACTGCCATATCAACATTATGCACAAAACTGAACGCCATATCCCGTTGGGTGATATAGCTAATACATCTGCGCAAGCGTCAACATAAGCCTGAGATATCCTCAAGTTAGATATTGACAAAGTCATATCCAAAACTTTACAGAAACTACGCCATACCCATTTGATGGCCATACTCGATCACCAACACAAGTCGACGATCGAGCGAAGCGAGGGTGGTGATGTGTAACTTTATTTGTCACACGAATCGCACTTGAACTATAAGCCTTTTTTTTTAGAATCGCAAGCCCCCATTTGCGGATTTAAGGTTTTCTATGTTTGCATGGGCGGAGCCCACGCAAACATCAAACTCGACATCCGTGAATGCGGGTTCGCAAGTCCCCGAAAACAAAAAGGCTAATCGCTTGATCGAGATCGAGCAAAAATGCATTTTTTGATTCATTTTTTACAAAAACAAAAACCCATCATAATACATGCAAACCGCTTTCAAACCCTACCCCACACTACACTCGAGGTTTTAGGGCTTTATTTTTGCGCGGGCTCCTGCTAGGCCCCCCGATAGCAGGGCTCAACACGCTCCCTTTCAACGCATGGGGTGTTTTGGACCCCCACGCAAAACCCTCGCAAACCTTTGTGAGAAAAATCACAAACCCCTCAACTCAAGGGTTTCTTTCATGTCTGACGACGTCAGCATGCCATCGCTCGATTGCATGCAACGTCGACATAGCATGTGCATTTGGATATGGCGGTTTTTTTGCATGCTCGTTGGATGTCTTCAAATAAAGAAGCGAAAACATCCAAAGTTGGATATGGCGTGGTTACTGTGTGAAACGTGGATATGGGGATAGATATCGACAACTCTGTCGATACATGGTCACCTCCCTCGTATCCCGTTGCAAAACTAAAATCACTCCAAATTCACCAATCTGCTAAAAAAACACGTTGTATCAAGAAAACAATTTCAACGCCGCTTGGAATCAAGCGTCAACATGCTGACATTTTTTTGAACAAACATCATAAACCCCTCTATGAAGGGCCTTGTCACTTTTTTCTAAACATTTATCTTTTCACAACAATTGGAACTTATGTGGTTTTCAAGGACCAAATGCGGAGTAAAAGGTGATTTGAGAAATCGGAAAAAATGGATGATTTATAAATGCAATAAGTGTACTTTGATACCAAGTGTTGGGTATGTCGAACACATACATACGATCGCAAGAAATAGAATGATGCATATCGTGGGTCTTGACTGCTCGAGTCAAGCGACACCTTGGAAGTTCCGTTGTGAGTGGTCGCTTTGAGGGACTGCACTCTGAGGCTTGAGGGTTTTTAGAATATCCAAGCCGGGTTCTGTAAAATTCCTGCATTTTTGAGAAGTCAACCAAAGTGTAAACCTCAATGTTTTTCTCAAAAATCCTCCCGCCATTCATGGAAGGTGGTCGAATATGTCACAAAATTCAGAATTGAATACCAAGAATCGAGGCACGTGGCCAAAATACCGTCGGCCAATTGGAGAAAAATTATAAGGTCAACGCGCGGCGGGCCACAAATGTAAGGAAAGAAATTCTCACTAGCAAAGTTTAGAGACTAGAGTACATCTGGGACAAAACACTCCCCCCTTCCCCCTTTTTTGCCATGACATCCTAGCATGTAAACAAGTGTAGGCTAGTGATGCTTGTAGTAGCTGACAATTCGATTACAAAAATCTTGAAGGTTCTCGTAGGGCACCCAGGTGTTGTGTGCGCCGTCGTAGCCGTGCCACTTGACTATGTACTTGGTTTTTCTTGTGTGGCGTCAACATCCGAGGATGTACTCAATCACTCACTCCGCATCTCTGTCTACTTGGACTGGAGGTGGAAGAGCGATGTTCTTACCAGGGAATCCCTCACTGGGTATTGGTAATGCTTCAGCTTGCTGATGTGGAAGAATAAATGGAACTCCATTGTGTGTAGTGCGAGGTATGCCACGTGGCTCGAACGTGGGTCCTGGCCTGTGGGCGACAGATGGAATGAGTTGAGGGTCGGAGACCCTCAACTACCGCGGTTTTGGCCCAGTGGGCCAAGCTTCCCATCTGTTTGTTTCATTTGGTATCAGAGCGTCGGGGTTCGACACCCATTGTGGACACCGGGGGCGGGTCCATTCCTGTGTGGGAGGAATGTAGCGCGAGGTGTGCCACGTGGCTCAAATGTGGGTCCTGGCCTGTGGGCGACGAATGGGATGAGTTGAGGGTCGGAGACCCTCAACTACCGCGGTTTTGGCCCAGTGGGCCAAGCTTCCCATCCGTTTGTTACATTGTGTCTGGTAGGCAAATTCAAGCGACACCAAGGGTTTGCATTCATTTGGCCTTATACGAGCTCAACCGGCGGGGTTGGATTTTTGTGAAGTCTTGGCCATGTAGTTTGATGTTTGTCGAGGTGAGTAGGACACAATCATTAGTGCCAAAAACATCGTCGTTGTGATGTCCATCCGTTATTAGCTACATTGGTTCCTTGACGTACGTCAACGATTCATGGTGCATGATTCAACCATTAGAGTTGATGTGCAAGACACCATGGATGGATAGGTGGGATTGTAAAGATTCAACAGCTTCATGAGTACAATAAGACTCTCCAATGTTAGAGACGTGTACACGCTTCAAGTATTGTACCTGAAATTGTACCCGATAACATTACTCTCGTTGTTTAGAGGATTAACCATGTTGCTTACAATGTGTGAGACTAGCTGCGCCACGTTTACGACCTAGATTGATCGTGATCCGCTAGCCAGCATTTGGTCATAGGCAGGTTGCTGGATCATTGGATCGTCGGGCTGACTCAGCTGGCAGTGCCATTATGTGTGGCTTTGCGACAGCTAGAGCCTTTCAGCTTGAGCCTGTCATCATCCTCACTGGTTCTTTTGCTCGTGCCGTCCATGGCTTTGAGCAATGCAGATCACCGTTGAGGTACCATACGATCCTCTCACAACTGCTAATCTCGTCCCCATGCTCAACCTTCAGTCAATGACCAAGGAGTGTGAGGGAGGGGGTGGGGATAGGGGTGCTCACCCAGCAGATACGCGTATTTGGCCAAATGGTACCAATGCTGCATAGTTCTTGGATCCGGCCAATCATGGCCCACAGGTCGCAAGTAACACTTTATCATCTTTTTCTTGATAGGACTCAAGAGGTTGAGAGCGAGGTTTTACACATGTTGGCTGTGGCGACATCATCCTTGTTGTTGTGCTTATACTGGTACAAAGTCTGCCACTACTAGGCAAACCAGCATGGCCCGCACCTCAATCAAAAGAGGAAGCATGGCTCACTATCACTTTAGGACGTTCCAGTGTGGACCATACCCTTGTTGGGGAGATCAACATGGTCGATGTTGCCGCTTGACAAGTCATCCTAGGTTATGTCAGCATTGGGCATGCCCATGCAAATCAACCCATATGTGGACAAGTCCACATGTCTAGGCAGTGCAAACAATCCAACCCAATGCCGAGAGGGTGGGACGGGCCTTACATGCCTTCACACAATACAGGTTGATTGTCAACAGGACTTCTTCTGCTGTCGTGCTACGTGTAGTGTGCCAGCTAGCATTTCATCACCCAAACATCCGTTGTTGCCCCTCAGCCTCCAAGGCCTCTTCTAACCAGTGGCTAGGGCTTAGGGAGGTTGGACTTGGATGCACACCCTCAAGTGTTGTTTTTGTCAACCCGCCTGAGGCAAACGGTCTAGAAAACGGAGTACTGTGACATCCGCCGACCGCTCATAGCATTTCAGCTATTAGAAGATATCCCCCTCAGGATCGTGTTTCCACACTGTTCAGCTCACAAAGCTTGTCCCTTCCGTGGCCTCTCGGTTTCCCCTTTTAGCTTGTCCCAAGTCTTTTATATCTGCCCTTGGTTGGCCAACTTATGCCTTAGTTTTCAGCACAAGTCTCAAGGGTAAGAAGTGGATGGTTAGAATGAGAAAATGAGTAGTACATATAGCAGTGGCCGGCTTGGGTGCCTTGGCTTGAGGCCGAGGCGCCCTAGCGCGATCTCTAGGGTGGTGCGCGTGCACTTTAGGCCCCTAGGTGCTCGCGCACCTTAGCCCCCTTTACGCGCGCGACCTAGCGCCCTTGGCAGGACTTGAACCCGCGATCCTGGAATTAATCCGCTTGCTCATTTAATCCAAGGAGCGGACCTGGGGGACTTGCGCTACAAGCACAGTGCATACCCGGTTTGTCCTGCGGGGGACTTGCTCCGTAGAGCAGTACATGCCCGCCTAAATCTGCCGCTGACTGGACAAGGGGCATACCAGAAATAACTGTTTTGTGCTCTTTTTTTTTTTCTTTTCAACTGCAAGTAGTGCCCATAGTGAATGTCCTTTGGATTAGTACCACCAAAATTCATTTCGCTTTTGGCAATGCCAACATAGTGCTACTATCGAAAGTTTCTTGGTAATACTTGCAGGTACTAGAAGTGTCTATAGACGTGCGGGCGGATCCCATGAACCCGGTTCGCACTCTGGGCCGGGCGGATCCCGTTAACCCCGTTTGCACGCTGAGATACGAACCAGTTCTCGGACGAACATTTAGACGTCAGACAAACCTTCTGTGGGGGAGTGCAAAGTTTGTCCACCTGCACGTTGACACTGGGTGTCAGGTGTAGGATAGGAAGTGGGAGCACTTTCACCAAAGGATTGTGTGTGGCTCGGATGCAAATGTAACAAATAGACGTCGTAGTTGGTTTGGCGAGTAAACAAACGTCCTCAAAATTCAATGGTTGGCCTCGACGGCTCAACCAGGGGGTAAAATCCAGGGGGCGGGGTCCGCACCAGAGCGCGACCCATCGATTAACATATTGTTGTAGGGCAGGATAACGCATGATATTTTCCTGCTATGCTCATGTCATGGGATGGACTTGGACGGTCCATCCTCGTCCACTACCGATAAGTACTAACCAATCAGAAGAAGGGAAAATCCTGGCCTGGAACATGTTTACATTTGGGAATTCCCAGCTTACCCAAATTACTTGTTTGGGTGTGTAAAATACCTTGTTGGTACGTTATAGTTGGTTCTACTGAACGGGTAGGGACCTACTTTATACCACGACTAGGTCACTGTGATACACAAACCTTATCGCATCATGGATGAAGAGTACAACATGTTAGAAATCCGACAAGGTCCTTCTTGATCATAACACTCATCGGATAATCCAATTTCTCGATACAGGTTGAGGTTCTACTCCAAACCTACTTGACAATAGCTAGACGGTGAGGACTGTTCCTTTGTAGTTGAGCCGTCCCCAATAAGCACCACCACGTTGTCACACAGACTGCTAGCAAAAAGATGATGTTGATGCTCGGGTTTTACCTCTTCTGCTATACACATGGAGGATATCTATTTCCTCCAAGTTAACCCAAAACAGGTCTTCCCATCTTATCTGCCTTTTGTTCCGCGGCCTCGCCACAGTGGCCCTACTTTGTCCATTCCTTTCAAACTACTCTTCACTATCCAATCTCAGAGCTCTCACTCTTACACCTCCTTGCTTTGTCACTCTAACTCCCCCTGCCTCCAACATTCTCTCACCGTGCTCCTGTCGATTTTTCTCTCCGTCAATCTACCTCGACTCTTGCACATCCTAAGCCTCTTTTTTGTCCAACTCTCTGCATTCTTTCACGACTCTGTGATTTCATCATCCTTTTGTGTTTTTGCATCATCCTTTGCTTCTTTTTGCTTTTGTCGGCGCTCGCTCTGCTCCCTCACTTCTTCTGACATGGTATCACAGATTTAGCAACATCGCCTCATACACTTCAACCAAGTCAACGCTTTACCGCTTTCATCAGTGCCTTCTACCATCAGCACCTCCTTACCAGAAAGTCTGCCGTCACTGCCGCTGTCTATGTCATCTTTGCTCTGCTTCCTTCTCCTCAACTGCAACACTGATCAAAGGACTACGTTTTGTCCTACACCCATTCATCCACATGTGGTAGCTTGTGTCCTCTAGTCCGCGACACATCTGTTGCTTGCTCTTCTTCCTCCGCTTCATCAGCAGCTAAAATCAAGAGCATCACCTCGTGCGCTTCTCAAGCCTTAGTGAAACTCATCACCATGAAAATGCTCTATGGCCAAACAAATGCCCATGGCAACGTCCGACCTCCTCCACCATCAATTACTGAAAGTAGCACTCAAGCCTCTCTGTTGCCATCTTTGACGAAGCTTCTTGCCGCATTCTACTCCCCACTTTTATCGGCCTGTATTGTGGCTATCTCACCTTTACTTCTATAGGTCTCGCGTTGCCACTCCTTATTCTTTGCCGTTCCTACCGGATCCCGTGGCCGCGTGACACGGTCACTACTCCACCGCGCTCCGTTGCCTGTAGTGCCCTTAGTGTCTTATCTACCTCCAGCCACGGAGTCCATCGTTCTCTGCTTCATTTGCATCACCTTCATCTCCACTATCCTCTTCCTCTTTACCTTCTTGCCGTTTCATCATCTTGAGCCGCTCTCTTGCGCTACTCTTCCTTCTTGGGGTGCCTTCACTCTCTCTCCCTCCTATGCAGGCTCCTCCTTCCACGACAGCTTCATCTGCTCCATGTGTTTCTTCATCGGCCATCTCTTTGATCATCTGCTCTGACTCCTTTGCATCTGCCTTCCTGATGATCCTCAAATACTTCCTCCCTGTTATCATTATCACCTTCATCTTCTTCATCGGCTTCATAATAGCATCATCATCTTAATCATCAATCATCATTAACAAGCGCACGTTGCTCATCCCTGCGCCCAGGTCATCAATCGATCCTCGATTATTCGTCATCCGCAATCATCCTCAATCATCTCCTCCGTTCAATACTTGGATCCAACTGGTCATACTACCAATCTTGCGGTGACCTACGCCCATGTCATTTGACCATCAAGCACGCCTGGCTTGCCTTGTTCCCATACATCATCTTCCGTAAAACCCTCTTGAGAATCATCAGTTTGAGCATGTGCATCTAGCATCAGGATTTTCAAAAGTCAACTATCAGTCTCATAGCAGCCTGCATCCAATCCGGCAACAAATGTCTTGTGGCGTATTGGCTCCCGCCTTCCCCTCAACGCACCTCTACTCCTCTAGTTGTTTGCACACATGGTCTTTCCCTACGTCCAGATTCATCATGGACATCTTTCCTCCACAACCATCTATGTTTGAAATACAGATCCCCATGGTCAACCAAAAATCTCGTGGTAAGCTATGATCAAGCCACCTCTCACATCACACGTGTGGCTCATCTCAGTGCCCATTCACATCATCTTCCTACTTCTCAGCAGAAGCAGGACTCCACTTCGTGTCGGGACATCGGACACCACCACTCTTCCTACTTGTCCAACTCCAGTAAATGGGTGAAAGAACCCTTCACTCCTCTGGGATGGTTTAAAAGAGAATATTCCTGATTCTCCACCTCTCCTCCCCCTTTCATCGGTGTTGTAGATAAAAGTGGATAAATCAGTCAGTTATCACCATGGGAACTGGACACCGCATGTCTCCCTACTCGTTCTGCTCAGCTAACCCACTGAACAAGCCGTTTCAACTGTGGACCATACGTTAGATTCATCCCCCTGTCTATGTCTCTACACTGCCACAGAAGGCCAGCCGTGGCAGAACCTCTTATGTGAGCGAGTCGTGGCAGCATCCTCCATCACACTCCTCATCTCTCATCTCCCTCACCGCCAGTACCAAAACCATCTACAGGACAGAACAGACTTCCTGATCTCATGTGGTGAGTTCTCACCAGTAGCCACCACATACCAACACCAGCAACAACATGGCAACACAAGCCCTCGACAGGACACACATCCCTGAAATCGATCAGTTCAGAGATACCAACTATGACTGTAATGGTGCAGCACAAATCAAAACAAGACAGTCATTCCTTTGAGGGTATAAACTCTTCCTCTTTCTAAAAGGGGTCTATGATAACCCTGGATGTCCTCCAAGGGTATACACATCCACACTTCAAGAAATCAGGTCGTACCTTATTTATACCACCCATAAGGTCTACCACACGATCATTCAAGAAGTGTCACCAGTTGTAGCAATGTGGCACACCCTTGTGACAGCAACATGGAACCCAAATCTCCGTAACCAAATCATACAATCCCTTTGTTGAGTTGTTATCCCCCGCACAAGACAAAGACATCTGGGAACTGGTAGGTAGTCAGTACTTCAAACCTTGTCAGATTCAGGAGGGCTGTCATGAATATGACTCTGACAAGGTCCTTTCAAATACTAACAACCCTCGTATGATCCGAGCTCTTGATACAGGTCGAGGTGTCGCTCTGAACCTCCTTGGCAATGGCTGGTCAGTCGCAACCGCTCCTCCCTAATCGAGCCATCCCTAATGAGCACGACCATGTTGCCACGTGTATGGCTAGCACAAAGAAGCCGTTGATGCTCATGTTTTTCCTATTCTATTATACATACATATACATACATATACATACATATATATATATATATACACATATACATATGTATATTCAAAGGATGTTTACTATCTCTAAGTTAACCAAGGATGATTCTTCCCATAAAGTTTGCCTTTGGTTCCACAGCCATGCCGCCGTTTCTCCCCTCTGCCCATTCCTTTCTCGCTTCTCTTCGCCATCCAATCCTGAGCTCTCGCACTCGCACCTCTTTGCTCTGTCACTTTCGCTCCTCTGCTCAGCTCTGCTCATCACCTGAATTTCTACTCGTCCCATTAATTTTTCCTCCTTGTCTCCAACATCCTCTCGCTGTGCTCCTTTCTATTCTTCTCTCCATCGATCTACATTGGCACCCGCGTATCCTAAGCCACATTTTTGTCTAACTCTCTGTGCTCTCCCACAGCTCTACTTTTGTCATCTTTC
This sequence comes from Penium margaritaceum, assembly GCA_023375785.1. Lineage (NCBI taxonomy): Eukaryota > Viridiplantae > Streptophyta > Zygnematophyceae > Desmidiales > Peniaceae > Penium > Penium margaritaceum. The sequence continues at coordinate 42,903 of SZWC01015527.1, read as the reverse complement.
AATCTCCCACATGGTCCATTACTTCTACTTGCTTCTTCCGTCACTCGCTCCGTTCCCTCATGTATCTTGAGATCAATGGCCTCCGTAGGTTGTGGTTGTTGGTAGAGGTCCACGTCTGTTAGTGTGGAAAAGTTTAAGCTTCTGGCTAAGGTTGCATAGGTTTACAGGAGGGAACATTTGCCGAGGCAGTTTGGTATGTGTGCAATCTTCACAAGGGTATGTTGCATCCTTACTTCTATCATCCTTGATGTTAATACCATTAACCTGCTCGTTCTTCAGCATTTTCATTGATCTGGTTGTTGATGTGACCGAGCCATGTGTGCCACAAACCGGGGTCTACGCCATAATCCTGGCGGAGACTTGCGGCTACGAAGGAAGATTATGGCGCCATAGTTGGAGGTGGAACTTCAAAATCTAGCTCAGTCATGCCGTGTGGTAGCAAGCAACCTTCCATGAAGGTTTCGCCTTGACAGTGACATGTTGTCCATTGTTGACAAGCCCCGCATCTCTTTTCATCAGCTGCCCGAGCATGAGGTTGTTTACTGCGATCTCAAGTACGTACCGCACACCCCCAAAACTGACCTGGACACTGTTGTACACCGTCACTGTCACCTTCCCTTTTCCAAGAACAGGAATCTTTTGCTTGTTGGCCACTGTGACTAAGCCTTTGGAGAAGAATTCTAGTTCATGGAGGCATCTCTTATCACATGTGATGTGCAAACTACATCCACTGTCAAGGTTCCAAACATAGGTGGAGCGGATCATCTTGTCACACAGTTTGTCTACGAGCAGGAATACTGATCCTGTGGCCTTACATTCTGGCCATACATGCTGCCGTTGTTGGAATTTGGTGAGAATTAGTCAAACAACTAGGAGGATGCAGACTGTTTGGTACACAGGTTGTCCTGCAAGGAGTGAGTGGAGGATATTGCACACTCACGCCTTGATAGTTTTGTTGGAGAGTATGTGTTCCTTCTCTCTTGTTAACTGCCAGTCACACTGCTCAGTTAGAATTATCTTCTAATTGTATGTTTCTATAAGCTATGCTTCATGCTTGAATTTGAGTAGTTTCGTTACGTCTCCCGAGTTCCCAGCCAGTCTGTTAAGGAGGAAGGTCATAAAGATAGGCTCTGAGACGGGAGCATCTGTCACTGCAAGTTGATCACAGAGTGACTTTGCTTTTTTCATGTACGTCTTGATATTGTCAAACTTGTTGAGGTTGCTATATGACACGTCCGTCAGGAGGTTGGACCTGAAGGTGGAATTGTTGGTCATGTAGTTCCGGAGTAGGTAACACCATGCTTGGTAAGATAGCTCAGAAGTATCCTCGGACATCCGAATGGCCTGCTAGATGCGAGGACTCAGATGGTCATCTAGTACCATGAACACTGCGTGAGTGAAGTAATTGTACACTGCCACCATGTTAGGAGGTGAACCTGGCGACGGAGGCATGTAGTAGCCATTGTAAAACTTCTAGATGTCATGAATATGGGCCACTGTTTTGAACTTGTACGTCCAGTGAAGAACAATCTCCTCTTCAATTTTTTCAACCTTGAATTTATACAGATGTCGTGAGGGAGCTTCTTGGGGCATTCCATCCTCTAGGCCTTGGTACGCCTTCCCTTGTGCAGCCGCCGGTGGGAGTTGGACAAAGCCAAGTGTTGTCGGATGCAACACATGTGGTGGTGGTACTGGTTGAGCCGCAAACGGTTTCCGCACTGGTGCGTGGAGTATCTATTGAAATTGTGTTGTAAGTGGCACCATTGAAGAAGGTTGTGGCTGTGGGGCCATACACAGCTGTAACACGGCTCCTTGAGGTGATGCAGACGGCTATACCTATGGTAGTATCACTAATTGCATGACTGAAAAAGGACTTAACTGTGACAGACTTGCAACTGATGCCCGTGATCTCTGCTATTTCTGCATCTATTGTTAACACTCCTGTTGTAGCTTCTGTTACTCAAGCTGCTCAAACCATGTCAGCTATTCTTGAAGTTGTGTTGGGTTGCCTGAGCCGCATTTGATTGTCGTAATTGTTGTGTCTGCGATGCTTTAGCATTGCGGGTAAGTTTCTCCTGATGACAGAGGAGCTCTTGAGTTCTAATCTACTACCTTAGTACCGTCCTTTCTTCCTCCACGACATGTCGTGCTGCTACTTCTTGCTTTGCCATCCGTTGCACCTCCTTGGCCAAGCATTGTGCCTCTACATCTTGACGTTGTATGTGGTCCGCAACATGGCGTCCCTGCTATTAGCTCATGCGCATGCCATGTAAAACTAATTTTTTATCAAGTGTAGGAGAAGCTGGCCTCACATTCTCCTCTTCCATGTTTCTTGCGTTTCTATGCATGTGGAATGCCGCTCACACATGGCTGTGAGGTGGCGTGACCTCCGGCTCTGCCTCAGCGCTTGTACAAGGCTCATGCAAACATCTCCACCACCAACATAGTTTGTTGCTACTGCTGTTAGACTCTGCTCAGAGCTCCACCTAGTGCTCTGATATCATGTAAGAAATAGGAAGAGGTAGAAATGGCTAGGACCTTTGCTGGTAGGATCCTTGGGTGATCAGCAATGTAGCATGTACAATAGAAGGGAAAAGAACTTGAAATCTTGGATTGAAAAATGGAGAATCGTGATTCGAACAAAGTATAGCTATGACATGTGAGAATCCTAAGCAAGCTATGCTAGCACAGCTCTAGGACCACAGAGCGGCTACGCCTTGCTATGCCCTCAGGGCCATTGCTGTAAGGGTCTTGGTACAATCTCCAGGTTGACTCGCAGCCAAGGCAGCCTCCACCGAGGTTGGGAGGCCTTGCCAGACTTACAGGATCCTTTGAGGGATCTTGAGCAGAGTCTTGGTGTGAGCTCGAGAGTGAGAGGCTCAAGGAGGGCAGAGTTCTTGCTGAGTTTTGAGATAATTGTGAACATGAAAAGAGGAGTTTTTTGCCTTTGATTATTGTGGACATTGCAAGTTAACCACATGAAGGAGAAGTTTTTTCAGGTAGTTCAGGTCTGCTGTCTCTTTTGCCTTGCTTAGGAGAATATTCCTTTCAAAGGAAGCTTCTTTAAGAAAGATATCAGATCTAAAGCACAGGTTCCAAAGGAGGAGCTTTCTTTGTGAGGAGGCTTCAGCAATTCTTCATGTGAAGTTTTATCAAGACATTGCTTGATCTTAAGACCTTCATCTCCGAATGGTTCATGTAGTCATGTTGCTTCATCAGATGCGTCAATGAAGATTCACTTGAAGCTTGTACCAGATTGGCCCATGCAGATCCAAGGATCTAAGGTCCTTGCATGAGTGAGGTGATGCAATTTAGGTTGCATGTTTAGGGTGCATGATGCCTGCCCAGTCAGCTACAGGGTTGCCTGAATAGGGTGTTGTGGAGAATTGTGTAGTAGGTAGCTCCCTTCCAAGCTAGAGCTAGCTATTGATATCCGCAAGCCTCTTGTGCATGCCATTACTCTACATTTACACTTCAGGCCCTTTACAGAGCTTCTGGGCTGGATGCCACATATTATCTAGTCTGTACAGGTGAAAATTCCCAGTAGTTGGACCAAAAATACAACGTAAAATCCGTAACCTTCCGTAGAGTGCTCTGAATGTCATGTTGTATTCACCATATTGGACATTGACACCAGTAAAATCTCAACAACCCATAGGCAGATGAGCACAAGAAAGCACTCATACATTGTATTTTCATATGTGGACGGCCACAAGTGCACTCCCAGCCAAACCAAGGTAAATCTCCAGTTTACAACCAAGTGGGTTCTATGTCGCATCTGGGACACCGTGGCAAGAGACCCCACCACGGAGGCCAAAACACTCCGTGTCGTCATTGAAGAAGTCATGCACAAGAAGATTGGATACCAGCTCATATGGAATGCGTGCGACAAGGTCCAAGATGAAGTGATGGGCGAGAAAGCGACCTCGTGGGCCCATACATGGAGTTTTCTGACCTTGAATTGGTGACCGACAACGGTGTACTATAAAGGTAAAGAAATACACGAACCACATTGCATAGTTTGCACTGATCATGCTGTTAGTCTGCATCCATTATTTGTGTGTATTGCCCATGTTGGTTTTGCTCCCTTGCTAATCATGTTATGCATATGCAGCATTGCTTACTATGTGTTGTGAAAATGTTATGTGGTCCGGGTTCTTTAATCTTTTGTAGGTTCACAATGCATTCCTACATATGCCTGTGAAGGTTTCTACCAACACATGCAAAGCAAAGAGGATACATGGTGTTTCTATGCGGGGAAGGTATGTGTTGCAACGACTTAGAGTGCAGAACGCAACCGATAGTCAGATATCACGTGGCCAAGACAATGGAAGTGTTGCAGATAATGGTCAGACAACATCACATGTGGCCAAGCATGTGAAGTGTTGTATGATGAAGAAGAGTGTGGAGATGCATAAGAGTGTGGAGATGCATAAGAGTGTGGAGATGCATAAGAGTGTGGAGATACATAAGAGTGTGGAGATGCATGAGTGTGGAGATGCATAAGAGTGTGGAGATGCATAAGAGTGTGGATATGCATAAGAGTGTGGAGATACATAAGAGTGTGGAGATGCATAAGAGTGTGGAGATGCATAAGATTGTGGAGATGCATAAGAGTGTGGAGATGCATAAGAGTGTGGAGATGCATAAGATTTTGGAGATGCATAAGAGTGTGGAGATGCATAAGAGTGTGGAGATACATAAGAGTGTGGAGATGCATAAGAG
>SZWC01015527.1:23803-38114 GCA_023375785.1 Penium margaritaceum | reverse complement strand
TGTGGAGATGCATAAGAGTGTGGAGATGCATAAGAGTGTGGAGATACATAAGAGTGTGGAGATGCATAAGAGCGTGGAGATACATAAGAGTGTGGAGATGCATAAGAGTGTGGAGATGCATAAGAGTGTGGAGATACATAAGAGTGTGGAGATGCATAAGAGTGTGGAGATGCATAAGAGTGTGGAGATGCATTTCCATGTGCGACATGTGATGTAATCCGCGAAACATACAGTTTTCTTGTGAATGGGCAAGAGTGGATTGCTAGTTGTGACATCTCTCCTTTGTATTCTTTTGGAAAGTGAATAAACTAAGTGAATTTCTACTATGGTTGTGTTTGAATAGTTGTAGTCATTTGGATGTGTGTAATGGATTCCAAATGACCTACACTTTCCCTTTGTGCAACATACACACAGCCATGCTAAATGTCCATTGTTTTTATAAGAAACATGCAAAGTTCTAATTGTGTCTGGAATTTATAACTGAATGAGAATTAGAACTTATGGAAGGACAGTTGGATACAATTTCCAGATAAAAAAAGCCATCAGAACTCTGCATTTGGATAGAAATTCCAATGCAAAACAAGCCAAAGATGAGGAGTATGAATAGTGTGCTAAAGTTACACCACATGGAAACCATGCCACTCAGGAAAAAGTGGAAACTTACCTAGAAGGGTTCAAATTACTTCAAGCACTAAGAGGTGGGAAAACATAGAAATAATGCCAAGGAATTCTTGACATGTACCCATACAAATGAGGGCAAAATGGAAATCATTTCAGGAAACCGGAGTCATAAACACCAAGGCCGTTTGGGCAAGTTGGAGAATCGTTGAATACGCCTATCAAATGATATTCCTAATTTATGTCTGGATTGCTTACCTATACTGGGCAGTCTGGATATAATAATATTGGAACATACTTGAAGAATCCTGAGAAGAAGGACAAGATGGAGATGAATTGAAGAAATTATTTGACAAGTACCGTTCAAAAGAAGGGCATTCTAGAGATAATTCTGTAACAACATGTGCCGTGACCTCTTGAAAAAGAGGGTATGAGATGGAATGACTAAACTTTACGTCGGGTAATCATATCCATTGCTGCCATGCTTCTTGACATTTGGGGGGGCTAGTGCTCAGTAAGGTCTTGTCCAACTCCCATACCATCTGTTCAAGGGTCACTGGAGATGCGGCCCGTCATAGCTCTTCATAGCTGAATTCCCTGTTGCATGCTACATAGTTGTCCCACTCCTCCTTCAATACAGCGGATGGCCAGTGTGCCTAGAAGAGGTCCACTATGGGAGTCCCCGATCCATGATGTTCCAGGCCGTTCTGTTGTCCATCACCGGCCATGTCGTGCCAACCTGTTGTGTTGGGTTGATGAAAGTTGGATAGTTAACATGGGATGAAAGAATTGAACTTAAGAGGTTTAACACTTTCAGTATACAAGACAATGGTTGTCCACTGTGCGCACCAATACATTCAACTGGTTAAAAAACTCAAATTGGTGCATCGCGGAGGCAAACGTTTGAAGTGCAAACCATATCCAAGCACTTGTCGTATGGGTGGGGTTTTTTTGTCTGCAAAATCATTTGCACAAAATGTACCTTGGCACATCTACGTCACTAGGGAAAAACAGATTGACATGCTCGAGTGGACGTTTGTCGTCCGTGCAAAGTTTATATCCCACTTCTTCAGTAGACCATGGCTCTCTAGCCCCCTTTGCTTCAATTGTTCTCATTGGGCCATCGTCCACTTTCAGCAACGTATGCTGATGTGGACCAGTCCTGTTCATTGGAGAATATCAGCCAAGAGCCGTCATTCTTTATCCGAAACATGTTCCATTGAGAGGGTTTGCGATAACAAACCCACCATGCAAACCTAATGAGCACACTTCCATATCACCTCACTAACATACTATAGTTACAGGGTTCTGCTCCATTTGTAAACTGGTATTGTACTATACAAATGATGTCGTTGACATCCCTAAACCCTTAACATCGACTTTCAATGGAATTAGTAGGAGAGACATTATTACATCCCTGACATACATGAGTCCCTAAACTCCGCAAAGGAGCATTTTTTTCATTACATTTGTGGGCCCACCACACATTGACCTTAGGATTTTTCCGGAGATTGGCTCAGGGCCACCTTCCACGACCTCCGGTGTTCTGCTTCAGAAGGCTCTGGCAACTTCAACCACTTTCTAGAGTGGTCCAAAGAAGTGTCGCTAACCATATCTACAGTTGGATACTGTTCCATAGACGTCTCGATGGTGGGAACTTTAAAGAAATGCGCCTTGATATTCTCGAAACCGACATCTCTGCAGAGCTTCTCAAAGCAACCACTCACGGTGCGACCTCGCACACGTCAAGTCACTCAGTTTGAGCACCAAGAGCCCAGCATATGCCTCATTGTGAGTCTTGTCATTGTATACATGTGCTCGAATCACTCAAAACTTATCATTGAAGTACACTTACTTCCTAATACACATTGTCCATTTATCCAAATTCCTTGAATATTCCATTGTCATGTACCTCATCCCTGTGAACCATCTATGTTCTGTTTAGTGTAACACTTTGTATCAGAGCACAGCGATGGTGGAGGGGCAACCAAGACATGAAATACCTGGCAACAACCTCACACGACTATTCAGTGCATCACCACCATTCAGAAGCTTGCAACCCTCGTGGCAAAAACAGTGAATGGAGCGAGCAGACCTGACTACGAGCAACTGTAATCGGTGAAGACTCCGTCAATGGAGGATCAGCAACACAAGAAGAACAACACTCTCCAAATGAACTAGAGAGCAGTACCAACCTTTGCGGCAAATGGCACACCATTGACAGACCTGATGACCAACTTGGTGACGGACCACTTGGAATCGGCGAATCTCTTGCCCATGCCGCTGCCATCGGGTCGACATCTGGTGCGATGGGAGGCACTGGAAGAAAATGTCGCATTGATGGGGACTTGTACCAGAAACTGTCAAGATTCGAGAGCCTTTATACCCATATGCTCCAACTCAACGCAACGATGAAAGAGCTTCAAAATTTTCATGCACAAGAAGCAGTGCTCACCGAAAGAAATATTCAACTGTTAAGTGAACCCCAGATTCAACCGACACCTCTTGAGGTGTTTGATCCTGTGAAGTAAAAAGGACCGACATTCAAAATGTGGATCGCTAGTTTGGAGGTGTACTTCAGCCCTGCTGGAGTCAAGAATTACAAAGAGGAAAGATTGACTTCGCAGCCCTGCTTTTGTTGGGCACAGCTTTAAGTTGATGGTCCGATCTAAGGACCATACAACAGTAGCAGGGGACCAGCGGAGCTGGATCAATGTCTCACGTACTACCTCTCGGGCTGATCAATCCAACATGGCACGATTCTCTCACACTAATGGAAACATGGAGCGACTATGCGCTCACTAGACTCGCCAGCTTAAAAAAAAAAGACCTAAACTTTGATGCATAACACAGGTTGTGGCCTTGGCCCTAATGAATGCCTGCATCAGCAGTCTAGCGTGGCAGAGCGTGGCAGAGAGTACATACAGTGTTTTGGCAAAATCATCACTGGTAGTGACTTTGCCTCTAATGAACTCTCTTTTTTCTACAACAACGGCTTCAAACAAGATCTTGAGTAAGCAATCCCCAACTTTGTTATCCAGGACAACCTTCCGCAAATGATCACATCAAGAGTGCTGATTACAACGCTCGGATGTAGGAATCTAGTGGCCAGTGACCGCCAAAGACACAATTCTTACCATGGCGTAGGAAATTCACAACTGGTGGAAGCCTTGTCTCCGAAGCAGATTGACGCCATGGATCAATGCAATCAATGGCTCTAATTGACTTGTAGGAAGCCGGGTCATATCTCATGCAGCTGTCCAAAGCGAAAACTACAGGCCAAAAGGGAGGAGGGGCATACAAAAGGAGTGAGGAGTCCAAAAACTGAAAAGGGCAAGGATAGACGGCAAGTCTCTTGTCCAATTAGAAAAACCTACACCGACCGATCACCCATCTGAGCAGCTCACATCACGACAGGCAAGGGTTCCTAAGATCACAAAGTTTGACAAGGTGTAAGAGGATGACCAACCTATGATACTGCAACGAGTACAACCAAGGGGCTGTAAAAGTCATAGAACGGTACTGGCAATACTTGATGGAGGAGCTCCTCACAACGTTGTAAGCAATGACATTGTTTGGAAGCTAGGTTTTCTCACCCAACCAGGAGTGTTTGAAGGAAAACTTGTCGACGGACAACTGCGGATTGGTCGACTTCACAAACCTCTCTGACTGCAAATCAGAGATTTGCACAACGCAACAGTCTGGAGGACTTGTCCAAAGACCAACCACAAAATCATCCTTGGGTGAGATTTCCTGTTTTGTTGCAATCCACAAGTGGACTGGAGCAGCGGATCAGTCTGCGGTCGCAATTGGTAGAAAATGACACCTGCCTTTGGTCAAGCGACCCACGACGAACCGGCTCTTATGGGAAGTAGTTGAGGTAGAAGCAGTAGAGGAAGATGTGGCAGCTGCAAAACACAAGCCAATATCTTTGGACATGGCCAAGAGGCATCTCAAGCGCAAAGCTCAAGTGTGGCTAGCCCACGTAGAGACCAAGGAAGCAAAAGAAAGCGCAGCAGTCGAGGTGACCATATTGGCCTCGACAATATGGGAAATTCATAGTCGTTTCGCATGAGTTTGTAGCACTCGTCGAGAGTTCGCACGGGTGTTTTCCGATGAATTGCCTGGAGAGTTACCTCCACGATGAAACATCTACCACCAGATAGACCTAAATCCAAGGCAGGAGACTGATGGTGAAAGGGACCTACCGGATGAATGATCACGAGCGATCGAACTCAAGCAGTTGGACGAGATGTTTAGTCAGGGGTTTATCACACCTTCCATGTCACCCTAAGCATCACCTGTATTTTTTGTGAAAACAAATTGTGGGGATATGCGGATGTTCGAGGACTACCGAGCATTGAGCGACATCACCAAAAAAAACCATTGTCCTCTTTTGTGAGGAGACGAGCTTGTCGACCAACTCCACAGGGCCCAAATTCTAAGCAAACTCCACTGATCTGACGATAGCAGTGGCTATCATTAAATCCACGTCAATGTTAAGGATGTTAAGTAAGACAGCGTTCCGTACCAGATACTGGCACTTTGACTTCATGGTCATGGCATTTGGACTCACAAATTTCCCTACAACATTTATGGTGGTGATGAACAACATTATTCACCTGTACCCGGAGGACTTCGTCATTGTTTACCTCGACGACATTCTAGTGTTCCATCTCATCCTGGAGGAGCACAGTGGACACCTCTGAAAATTTATCGAGAGTTTCCAAAGAGAAAATAATGTCATAAAGCTCTTAAATTGTGACTTTAATCACGGTGCGATTGAATTTATGGGCCACATGATTGGCGTTGGATGGATCACCATGGATCGAAAAACGGTGGAGGCGATCGCTCCGTGGCCGATGCCTAGAAATGTTTTGGACGTCCAATTGTTTTTGGACTTTTGCAACTCCTACTGCCAATTCGTAAAGGACTACGCACCAGTGTCAGTGCCTTGCTTTGATCTCACTCGTAAAACCACCAAGTGGAATTGGGAGAGCAGCGAAAAAGAAGCTTTCAACTCTGTGAGGAATGTTCTAACCTTGGCACCAGCCTTACAATTAGGAGATCCAACGGTGGACTCCATCGCGGCCACCGACGCGTATGATCAAGCAATTGGAGCCGTCTTCCTCCAATACAATGGCAGTTGAGAACAACCATTTGTGAACATGTCAAGAAAACTGCATGGACTGAAACTCAATCATGCGGTGCACCAGAAAGTAATGTTTGCAGTCATTCATGGTTCAATACATGGCGCTACTGCTTGGAATTCCAGCAATGCATCCTCCACATTGACCATCATGCCTTGAAATATCTCATGACTGAGCCAAATATGAACCGTAAAACAACTCCATGGATGGAGTTCCTCACGTCCAACTTTGACTATGACAATTAGAAAAGACCTAGACAAACTAATCCAACGGATGCTCTAAGTCAGCAACCAGATCCCATAGCCAAGATTAGTACGCTACTCGTTGAGCGAGATCCGCACCCTACGAAATTGTTTGCAATGGATTGTGAGGAGTTTGGCAGGTACAAAAAAACCAAGTTCAACGACCCCTCCTGGTAGCGGTGATTCACTCGCTAGGTCGTCGTCCCACCAAAAGAGGAGCTACAGAGGATGTTATAGGAGGAATGCCACGGCATTGATCTAGGTGGGCACTTCAGTAAAGACAAGATGGGCAAGAAGCTAGTGCAATACTAAGGACAATATGCACACTGACACGTCAACCTTTTGCAAATCATACAAACCTGTCAGTGAAAAGAGTATCGTCGCACGACTCCTCCCAGTCTACATCAAGCTATCCCTGTTCCAATGGAGCCGTGAGTCGACATCAGCATGGACTTTGTGTCAGGATTGTCCACTACCTCCGAGGATTACTATGCCACATTTGTCGTGGTGGTGGATAGATTCTAGACAATGTCGCACTTCATCCCGACGATGGACATCGTCACTAAAGAGGAAACATCACGAATGTTCTTAAATCAGATTGTACGACTGCATGACGTGCCATGTACCATCATCAGCTATAGAGACGCCCGCTTCACCTTTTGTTTTCGCACAAATTGATGAAGAGTTGTGTCAACTGGATCCAGCTATGAACGGTGTTCCTGTCAGCAAACAACCCCCGGGTGGAGGCAGTTCCATCGTGCCTCGGTGGGTCTGCACTTGGTGTTCACGGCCTTCTGTTTTGGTGCGGGTTCTTAGTCTAAGCGTGAGCTTTCTGCTTGCCTCACGCTATGTTTCTTGGAGTGAAAGGGAATTGTGAGACACTCGCTTTTGCAAAGGGAACAACACGATTTTGCATTTGTGTTTTAACATGTACATGATATGAACATTTGTAGGGCTAGTCATGAGCTCTCCAACACACCAAATCGTGTGCGAGTCTAATCACCATAGCTCCCGCTACGTCAGCCAAAGTGCAGCGCCCCAAACCAGCCGCTCAGTCGGCAGCGTGCACCACGTCGCCCGCCGAGGCGCCCTCACACATCAAGGACCCATCAAAACGCCATTCCGGAGGTGCACATGTTCCTATACGTAGTGGCGGTGCCCCTAGCGCCTTTGGGGTCTGTTTCGATGAGTTAATCATCGAGTTTGGTGATGGGGATTGATGTGGGTAAAAACCTGTTTGCTGACCAGCAGTCGGAATTTAGACGAAGTCCCCTAGTAACAAACTGCAATATTGAGTTTTGGACTCCTAGCCAAAGTTTTGGCTAAGTCCCTCAGTAACAAAGTGCACTGATGACATCCGGCGAATCATCCACCAGACGCCTTGACAGCCTTCCGGAGAAAAATCCCCGGATGGAATTTTGTTACTCGTTCCGGTCAATTATTCACCGGCAGTCGAATCGCGGCCGGCTCCCAAAACCGTCGTGCACACTCCAACTTTGGAAGCCCATATCTCCATCGTTACTTATCTGATTCCAGTGAAACAACTTCCACCAGATTCAGCAACTCGTCAAATTTTGGGGCAATCCTCCATTTCAGGATCCAAGTAATTCTCAGGCCGCTACATCCAACTGCGAGGATTTTCCTCTCCCGGGCGGCTCGCCGGCGCCTCTCAGCGCCGCACTTGGGCATGTAGAGGGGCAAATCTTCAAGGGTTCCATCCTCAAATCGACTTGTAAAAGGAGCGGACCAATCAGACACTAAAAAAAATCTTCCCCACTTTACCTGAGCCGCAGGATAGTAATTGGCGAGCCAAACTGCCGACCGTTGGCTTCGTATACAATTGCGCCACTTCCATCGCAACGAGTAAACTTTTGTTCGACGCGTTCTACGACAAACGTCTAGCCACACCGACCGGAATACGAAACCAAATCAACATTCTTACGGTCAACATCCATCGCAGGGGTTATTCAAATGTCTTGGTAGAAATGCAACACACCCTCTTGAAGACATAAGAAGAAATGAAGTGAAGGCCAGCACACATCACAACGATGACGTATTCACCATTGGAGATCACATCCTCCCTAGTTTGGCGAACATCAAACTCTGAGGAAAAGACTTTGCGAAGCTCAAACCCTAATGGTTGGGATCGTTTGAGATTGAGCCAATACAAAGATCTATTGTCGCTTGCATTTGCCTGCCTGACGATATGGCCATCCACCCTCTCTTCCACATGAGCAAGCTCATGTAGTACCAGGATCCCAACACAAATTTCCCAGGCAGAGACGTCACACCCCCACCTTTTGTGCAAGTGGACAGGGATACAGTGTACGTTATTGAAGATATCCTCTGCCATTAAAGTCGTGGAAAAACGACCGAGTACATGATCAAGTGGAACGACAACGACGTCAAGTACAATAGCTCCGAACCCTATGAAAACCTTAGAAACGACGATTGCCTGATTAACGCCTCATACCCTATGGATCTTTCATTTCAATTTAACTATTTTTTTCATCTTCTTGATGAATTTGGATTTGGTGTCTAAAGTTATGGTACCACCCCAAATCAATTTGAAAATTCCACATCATGAATGTGGGCCAGGGTGTTTCTCTTGTCTTATCCAAAATTGCGAATTGGCAGCAAAGTTATGGTGCACATCAGGCTCGTTCACCAGATGTGCACAATGGCGGTGTCACACCTGTCAGTTTAGTCTGACACGCCAATTCCAATGGGAGAAAGAGATTCCGTGCCAGTTAGACGACTCAAATCGACAGTGGATGCTAATTTGAGCTTGATTATTGTCAATTTCAAGCAACACATTTTTTCATTTAACAAAAGTTTAGGTGCTACCAAAATAACGTTTTTGAGGAAATAATTGAATGAATTTAAAGATCACATAATTCACGTTCTTTCAATAACAAAGATTAAAGATGAGCAGGGTATTATCGACACTGAACTACGTCTGCTAACATGCCACTACGTTGGCCTAAAAGGGGGGAAGTGTTACGTCCCTGATGTACACGAGTCCTCAAAGTCCATGTGGCCATTTTTTCATTACATTTGTGCCCCACCGTGTGTCAAGCTCAGGATTTTTTAGTCAATTGCTGAAGGGCATTCTGGCCACTTTTCCCGACCTCAACTGTTTTACTCCAGATAATTTTAAGGTTCAAATTGGCCATTCAAGAACTATCAGGTACTTTAGGTACTGGAGACTCAAGTTTCAAGAAGCCAAAATCCTGGAAAAATGTAACGAGCAAGAGTCGCATTTGACCGTAGCCTTGAAAACATCCCGGACCGGATTTTAGGTGAAATGAGTGTCGCGATGGAGAATTTATCGCGTCACTCCTCCACTCGGAGTTTGGCGCTAGGGTCTTGTTGCAACGTGGCAATGCCAAGCGGAATGATTAGGGATAGGATTATTGTCTTATGTCAATGTCTTAAGACGACTACGTTTGTTTGTGGTGCGGTTAGTCTGAGCCAAAATGGCTGAGGGGACCATTTGCTCCTTCTGAGAAGACTATTCTGAGGGACTGCATTTTGTTTTTTTTGCAAAATGGCCTATTGCCCTTACAATAAGGTTTCGACTACTTCGGCCACTTTCTAGAATGGCCAATAAAATGTTGCACACCGTATCAACGTTTTGATACTATTCGATCGACTTCTCCACGCCGCTAGACTTTTCTCAAACTATGCATTGATATTCTCAAAGCGACCACTCACGGTGGAGCTTCTTGAAGGTACTACTCATGGCACGACCTGGCACGCGTCGGTGGGCTCGAGCGGCGAGGACCCAAGATATGCCTCATTGTGAGTCTGTTCGTTGTAGAAACATGCTAGACTCACTGGACACTTGTCATGGATGTACACTTACCGCCTAATACAAATAATCCATTTGTCCCAATCCCTCAAACTGTCTATCCTCCCGCACCTCGTCCCTGTGAACCACCAACATTCCACTCAACGTAATAGACATAACGCTAATTTGAAGAGTTGGGGCAACCTGGAAGACTGTGATCTGTTTTAAAGAATGCGGGTGATGCACCGAGAATGCTCATAATGGTGGCTTCTAGAAGATAATTGGCTGAAAGTTTTGGCGAATTGTGTTTTCTCCTCTTGTAAGAGCGGTTGTCAAGACCAATAGGAACTAGGGAGGAACATGTTGCACTTCATATCATGTTTCTTGACATGAGATGTCGTTTCAAAAAGGACAAATCCGTACATCACATACGACAAAAGGGAGCTAGCTGCCAGCTTGTTTAAAGTGAGACACTAAAGTGAACAAAATCAAACAGAACGCTCCCTCTTGGCACTCTCGATGTCAAGGTCATGCATGGTGGTTTCCACCAGAAGTTCTGAAAGTACCTGAAAACCACTAGAAACCAAGCAGGTTTGACAACGACGTAATCGCTGTCATTGTCACTGAAGTTGTAAATTTTAGTGGAATATCTATGCATGTTCCTTCAATGCGATGGAACGGATTCCTGACTTTTCCTAAAACATTTCTTCAATATCTATATTCAAACTACACTTAACATTTTCAGACCAAGTAGACGCTTCTTTGTTTGCAGTTGTTGAGTTTGAGATGACTGCCACAATGAATCCATGAGGATGCATTTTGTTCTCCACTGTGCGATGAGTTTCGTTTAGTCGCCCCTTGGTAGCGCTGAGAATCATTTCTTATGACCCCTTGGTTTTACCCATAAAGCGTGAACTTGATAGCAAATAAAACTGGCACATTGTGGTAGTCCATTATGACGACCGATGCGTAGGTTTTTTTTTATGACGGGAGTGAAAGTGCACTCAGGCGGGGTTCTGAAATGGACTAAATATTTTTTTATGCATCTCGGGAGGAGGGAAATTGAAGTGGTGATCTGTGGCAATGCTGACCATCTAGCTCGCCTACTTGTCATCTGCTTTGCGAACGATTAGCAATGTTGCAAGCATTTTCCTTCGTCGTCACTCCAACTAATTAGTTTTGAAGCCAAGCGGTCCGGTTGTTTGGCTAATTAGTTGAAAACAATTGACTCAATGCCTCGCCAATCTCATGATAAGAGTGATTAGTTAGGTAGAAATCAGACTTATTGAAAACGAGCCAGGGATGTACTTGTCTATAGATGTTGCATGGTTTCCCATTTGTGTGTTTCGATATTCAAAATTTTGAATTTCTGTCAAGTAGAATGGCGTGCAGGCGTGCGAGAGACTCGACTTGTGGATTAGCACGGTAGTTCTTAGTTACCGTTACACTATAAGTATGCGCTTTGGGCCTACGTGGCACGTTGGAGCAAGGGATCAGAGTTCAAAACTTGCCTGTAATATTACCAATGACAAATTAGTCGGACTAGGTTTTTCACTAGAGAGCATTCCCGGGAAACGGACCTATGACTAATTTTTTTACTAAGTCTCCGTGCACACTGTCCTGTGCTAAACTCCCCTGCCACGTTGGGGTTGCTTCACCGTCCGAACTCGACATGGACTGCTCGCAACCCGCAAAGCTTTGAACAAGCGACTTGGAATTTCTAGGAATCTCTATGGCTTTGGAAATGCAGCAAGTTCTAGCAACTCCCGAGTCCACGATGGAAGGTCCCAAGTTCACTTGACCAATGAGATGACAAAATGGACTCTCGCCAACATTGGACAAGCGAAAAACAGAGAAAAAGTGCTTTTGCCAAGACCTGCTAAGGAGTTCCACGTGCCTTGCTGTGAGTTCATACTACACTTTCCGGTGTGAATGGCAACCTCGTAGCAACACATTCATCGTAGCACACTTTGAGCTTGAAAGCGTGTGGACACGTGGCAGAGTTGCTATGGGGCAGTGTAAAAAGGCCCTAAATACTCAACCGTCTTCCCGCGCACTCTTAATCACTTACTTTAAGCACTCAAATCGGTAAGGGTGAAATAGCTCGGACGCCCAGACCATGCACACTATTGAGCTGGCGTACCCATGGGTAAAAAATGAGGCACAACATATCCGGCATACTACATTTTAAGTACGGCATACCCATGAATACCATAGCTACTCACGGCGTACCCAGGCCTTTAAAAAGAGCAACAAAATACGGACATGCCGTTCCTTTTATCAAAGGACGGGTACACCATCATTAATTTCGTGTAAAGCAAACAAATTCAAAACATGTTTGCCATTTCAGCACGGTGTAATGTCAACTTTATAAATATAGTGCCATACAATGTTGTCAGAGTGGATATGTTTACTACCAACGGACATATACTATGAAACAATGTTAGAAAAAATCGGTAGGTACGTGTTTTTGGAGACTGATGGCAAGGGGGTAGTGTCATTTTTGGCATTGGTTCTTGTTGTTTCGGACATGCACCACGTCGACTTATCGGACGTCGCATGCACGAGGTAGAACAGATCCCGGCCCCTCCAGCTGGTGTATATGTGTCGTCCTTGGCGTATGCGGAACGTTCGATCGACGCAACAGTCCGTGACGCTGAAGTTGGCCTCCTTCTGTCGACCCCCCCACCTTTCGTCCTGTCCTAGCCAATTACTTCGACCTAGCACTGCCCGTCATGGCTCCGCCTTAGTCGCTCCGGCACCGTGCACTGCCTCAGTACAGTGCCGAGTATGGCGGAGGACGTCCTACACCCAGGTGAGGGCCCAAGTTGGTGTCCCCTACGTTAAGTAGTCAGGATTTTCATTCTGTACCCATGTTCAAATACTATGGCTGTAGAGTTTCGGTGGTCCGCGTCTCATAGGCGGGGACGTTGGCAGCCTCACGACCCCACTCTCGAGTCCCCTCCGCCGTCCTTAGCACGCCTTACTCAGGATGAGCCAGGTGTCTCTTCCCCCCTTTCTGGCCGTCGCTTGATTTTGTATGCAAGATTTGACACCAAAGTCGTCGTCATCCCGTCATCGCCAGAGAAGCTTGCCGCCCCTAAGTTGCGGCTAGGCCGTTCAGGGGACGAACCACTACAGGGTAAAAGACAGTGCGTTCGGTCGTCCCTTTTGCACTTGTTTCCTTTTTTCTTTTGGTGCACGTTCAGTCCCTCTGTACTTGCTATGTCTCTTCTTGTTTTTGGTAATTTTTTTGTAGTGTCATCCGACGATAAGCTGGGCAAAAAAGCACGAAAGTGCACCAAGGTCAATGGAGCCTTCCCAGGTGGGATGGAGTTCAAGGACATGGGCGAGTGTCGTCGGGCCGTGGATGATTACCTCATTAAGAAAAACATGACACTGCGGTGGTTGCGTATTGAGCCTACAAGGTTCACAGCTTGTTGTTCACAAGTCAAGGACAAGGACGACCCCTCAATGTTGTGCATCCACGTGTGTACCCAAAGTGGGTTGATGAAGGTTTCCTAGTGGAAAGACGGCCACCACTGTGTCCTTGGTGCTGGAAGTGGCCATGGAGATCCGACAAAGACGGTAAAGTGGGTAACCCGACACAGCGCTGCCACCTTGGAAAAGGACCCCTGTGCGGATGTAACTAGTCTAGAGGCACTGTTAAGGAAGGCGACCGGCAAGGACATGGACCGCGACATCCTCTATCGAGCAAATGTGGCCGCACAAGAAAAGTTGCTTGGCTCTCGGACCATGTCTTGGTCCCTGTTCTCCACGTACATGCAAGAGGTGTTAAGTGTGCACTTATCCGTACTCTTTTCTTTTGTTTGTTTTCATGTAGAAGTGCCTGACCCTCTGTTTACGCCTTCCTGCAACTGAGGAGACTAGACCGCAACGCGCACGATGTCGCTGAGGCGACAGAGGGCAACGTCTTCCAATGGGCCTTTGTGGCCCCCGGCGCGACCGCCCTCAGTTTTAGCACTCCCGTCGCATCGTCACGATGGACGGGACATTCCTAAAGAATGGCCACAAACAAACGTTGTTGGTGGCGTAGTACTTCGACGCCAACGATCATGTAGTGCCTATGGCATGGCCAATGGTGCCCACAGAAAACGAGGACCACTAGAGCTGGTTCTGCTTCCACCTCGTCATCGCCTTCCCCACCGCAGCGGAGCAGGGTACTGCATTCATCAGTGATCAAGAGAAAGGACTCATGATCAAGGTGGACAGCAAGCTGCTGGGTGCCACACACACTTACTGTGCATGGCACCTTTGGCAGAACGTTCGTCAACGGTACTGCAAGCGCGCGGGTTTTTGGTGTTGGCATCTGGCCCACTCATTGAATCACGCAGAGTTTCATCAGTACGAGGAGATCATGAGGCGCCAGTACCCGCGCTGTGCAATTTACTTGTTTGGCAGCGACGGAGTGGGCGGCATCCTGCTGGAGCAGTAGTCACGTGTGTACTGCCCAATTGGTCACGGTGGGCACACAACGTCAAAATCCT
>SZWC01015527.1:12441-23248 GCA_023375785.1 Penium margaritaceum | reverse complement strand
ATCCAGAAATATTTACAACATACGACAGTGGAGAG
Source organism: Penium margaritaceum (assembly GCA_023375785.1). NCBI lineage: Eukaryota > Viridiplantae > Streptophyta > Zygnematophyceae > Desmidiales > Peniaceae > Penium > Penium margaritaceum. The sequence continues at coordinate 23,213 of SZWC01015527.1, read as the reverse complement.
GAGGAGGTTTACTTTGGTTATGTAACGGAAGATGTGGATATTCAATGACAATTTTCCCCACGAAGAGAAATTGTGTACCCATTCCGCAGCATAACGTGGACGTCATGTACATTGTGCTCATTCTCTTTACCGAAGTTCAACATTATACCAACTCAGCTTTTGCCATGGACTGCCCATCAGACTCTAAGCTCTCGTTTGTGACTGGTTTCGTACTTGGCGTCAGTTCATCATAGTATGTTTCAAGGTTATAGGCCGGCAAGAAGCCAACACACATCATTCAGATGAACATGTGCCCCTGCCATAAAGGCCAGGTGATAGGAGACACCCCTGAAGAACATGTAGATTCAATGGGGGAGGTCATTGATCCCATGAGTGACGTATTCTATGATGCACTTGAGGAACTTGTGGACGACGCATGCTTTGCACGGGCATAGGGAATTCCTATGGTAGTATGTCATGTAGGTCAACTGTGCCCTGCCTGTGAGGTTATGGCATGGATCTTTTCACTCCNTCAAAGCTGGTTAGTCAGTGGGACACCTGGGTAGTGCATGCCGGTGTAAGACCTACGTTTATCCTTAACTCTTTGTCAACACACATTAGTGCATGTCCATGTTTTGGTTACCTTGTTCATTGTAGTGGTGATGTCTTAATGTGACGCAAAGATAGGGTACCTAACGAATAAAAATACAGAATGATAATTACCGTACAAATAGTTAGTACATTCCCTTCCACGTGTAAAATGAATGAGGTATGAACCAGTCCATTGGAAAGAAGACATCGAAATGTGGGTACGTCACCATTAAGGAACTAAAATGTACAAGCGGATGACCATGAGATTACACCCACGACATGGTCATGGGATACATCTGCACCCACGACTGCCAATCACTGTTGGCGTACAAAGGACGACTAATAGGAGCCTGCATACCCAGCATACAACACATGGCATGCGGACTGGGTGGTGCATGGTCATACATGGCGTCCCACTTAACCTTCAGTAGGCGCCTAGAAGCTTCGGCCTCGTCGCATGTTAGTTTGGGCGGAGGGGGTATGTCCACATCCCATGGACCGCGTCGAGTGTGTTGGATGTCTACCCAGCCGTTCATTGGAGGTAGTGGGTGGTGTTGAAGTCCGTTGGCCACTCACAACTCTGTGCTCTCTTGCCATCACACACTGTGCATCTCATTGTACAGATTGAATGACATGGCTCAACCTGGGGAAGCAACAAACGTGACAGCTCTGGCAGAAGCCTTTGATGCTTTCTGGCAACCACTGCAGCTTCACCCAAGGGCTTCGTCTGAAGCACTTGTTGCCATCGTCTAACTTCTTATGACTCTTATGACTCTGTGATGTGGAAGATGCTAGGGCCCGTACACTCTGACTGCTGTGCCCTGCATCATGTTGCTTGCGTTGAATGTTTCTGGGGGAGCTGCATTTCCCGGGTGCTGATCCTTAGGGGGCCACTGTGCCGGGTTTTCCCGTGCATTAGTGAGTAGCCGCCGTGAGGTTAATACCCAAGCGGTCGGGCTCGACCCCNCCTTGTGTAGTTCTCACGTGCATGAAGTGATTGGCTGCGGTGCATGGGGGAGTGTTGAAGTTCGTTGGCCACTCATAACTCTGTGCTCTCTTGCCATCACACACTGTGCATCTCATTGTACAGATTGAATGACATGGCTCAACCTGGGGAAGCAACAAACGTGACAGCTCTGGCAGAAGCCTTTGATGCTTTCTGGCAACCACTGCAGCTTCACCCAAGGGCTTCGTCTGAAGCACTTGTTGCCATCGTCTAACTTCTTATGACTCTTATGACTCTGTGATGTGGAAGATGCTAGGGCCCGTACACTCTGACTGCTGTGCCCTGCATCATGTTGCTTGCGTTGAATGTTTCTGGGGGAGCTGCATTTCCCGGGTGCTGATCCTTAGGGGGCCACTGTGCCGGGTTTTCCCGTGCATTAGTGAGTAGCCGCCATGAGGTTAATACCCAATCGGTCGGGCTCGACCCCCGGGTGGCGGTGTGTACTCGCTCAGGCGTGATGCCCAGAGCGAGGCACGCTCACCGGTTGACTTAGCTACTCTCGCTCCCTCTCACTCTTGTCTTGGTTGTACCGAACAAAGTGAAGCAAGCTTTCCGCATCCATGGCGTGGCATGTCTCTTGCGTATCCATGGTTGGTCTAACGTGTGTGACCTAGGAAGGTTACCAGCAACTTCTGGTATCAGAGCAGGTGAGACATCTCACCACTGCTCACACGATCCTGGTAGCTGGTTCGATGTACATTCAAGCGAGTTAGGTCAAGCACCATCTGCCGGACCTCACAGCAGGAGCGAGTCATCTCCACTCGTTGCCACCTCACCGCAGTCTTGCGTACTCACATCGTCTCGCTCTTTGAGACACTTGTGATCAGTGTTGGGCGTTCTTGGCTGTTCTCGACCACTCACCGCCGCTTTGGGTCACCTGCGGCTGCTCTCAGCTGCGCGCATCTATCCTCAGCCACTCTAGGCCGTGCTGCGACTGCTCGGGGCCAGTCGCCAATTCTAGCTACCCAGCATCTTCAGCTGACCTCTCTCACCGTTGGTACCCAGCTGCCGTCTCTCAGCAGCACCTCTCTCAGTCACTAACTCCCTTGGCAAGCCTCTCGCGTAAACGGCCTTCGCAGCCGTCCCCGCAGCTACTCACTCTGAGGAGCTCTCTTCACCGTGCAACCCTGCATCCTCTCTAGTGCAGGGTGACCACTGAACGTCTATTAAACACAGCGGTGGACCTCTCAGTCTCACACACTGGCGGACGACGTGCCACAGTGGGTGCGTATGCTCGATCACACTTACTGGCAGGACGACGTTGATGCCGAACGCGAACGGGAAGAAGCAGAGATTGATCGACGGGTCTACACACCAGATGACCTCCCACCATCACCACCTCTCTCTCCAAGGATGCAACCTACCAGCATTTCCGAGCCTGTCGAATCTGCCGCAGCTCCCTCATCTGCACCTGCTGCTCTCGAACCTCTCCCCACCGCTGCAGGCTCAGCTGATGCTTCCACTGCACCAGAGGTTCCTGGCGTCATTCCCGTTCTCCCATTGCACACCGACTCCATAAGTTTGGCTGGTGCCATTCTTGACGTTGCTGCTGGAGCCGCAGCTACCTTCGCAGCAACAGCTAGGGCCTGCCGGGCTCCTGCACAGACGGCGGTCGGTCGAGCAACTGAAGCATACACACAGACAGCTGCTTCTCTCACCTTACTGGCAGCAGCGGCTGCCAATATTGCCACTCAGATCACAGCAGCAGCAGCGTCTATTGCAACCGCAGCCTCCACAGCAGCAGACATCACCTCTAGCTCAGTCGGCTCCATCAGAGCGTCCACCGCAACCGGAGTGTTGACGCCCACTGGTGCCCCTCGTGACGCACCATCACACGTCACCACCATCGTTCTGATCGCATCAGCCTCAGCTGCAGTTGCTGGTGCCACTACGACGGGGCTTCTCTGCCTCACTGTTGCAGTGGCCGGGTGGGTGGCTGTCCTTTCCTCCTCAGCCTCTGCTGTGGTGCCGCCACTGTTCAGCCTTCTTCCTCGCGGTGAGCAGAGCACTCATATTCACACCTTCCCTCATCTGCATCTCACATCTTCTCACTCACTCCACTCCTAGGCTTGAGTTTGTCTTTACATCATGCCTGCACCAGAGGAGACCATAGAGGCCCTCCAGGCCACCCTTAGTGAGGCACAGGCGGAGAGACGTAGAGCAGAGGATGAGCTCCAACGGGGGCAGGAATCAAAAGAGGAGTTTGCTGCCACCATTGCTGCTCTAGTGTTAGAACGGTTGCGGTCCATGCCCGCATTTGCTGCAGTGTCTCCCGCCACAGAATCTGGTTTGGCAGATTCATCAGCTCCCTCTGGTGGTGCCGTTGCCAACTCCTCCTCTCCAGCTTTTTCCTCTTCAGCCGTTGTCCGCCCTGTGCTACCAGCCCGCCAGAAGGACTTTGAAACTCCACCTCCACAATTCACGCCCAAGCTCACATTCACTTCCTGGGAAACACGCTTTAGCGCGTGGGCCCAGGGTGAGCTTCTCTGGCAATACTACTCGCCGGCAAAACCACCGTTTGTGCCGCAACCCACTGAGGTCGCTCGCGCCGTGAGAGCACTCATCAACGCAGGCCCAGAGAGTCTTCTCGACGACATTGGTACGTACAATGCTGACCCCTCTCGCGGCACGCCAGCAGATCCCATCGGTGCATATGCCCTCATCCGCCGCCGCAAAACTGTCATTGGCCATGCGGCCCAAAGCGCCCTCACAGTGCAATTCAACACCTTGCAAATGCGCGCAGACAAAACAGCAGATGAATACTGGGCACGTAGCTTACGTCTGCTATGCGATCTTGGCAAAGCCGCACCTAGACCTCTCTCTGCATGTCTTTCCATCGTCGCAGGCCTCACTCATGAACTCTCAGACCTGTACTTGCATGTCTCTCAATCAGAGCTCGAGCGTCTTGCTTCTGAGTCTGTCCCAGCTGATTCTCCACCTGGGATTGGGCCTCTCTTTGACTTCACTACTTCACGTCTCACCGACTGGTGGAATGCTTTGCAAAACAAGCGCATGCATCGCGCCACCCTCGCAGCCATCACCACCGCCTCCTCTTCCTCCCCTACCACAGCCTCCTCTTCCACCTCATCCACACAGTCAGCAGCACACTCCACGCAGGGTGTCTCCCGCAGTGGGGGTGGTGGATCCACTCGCGGTGGTGGTCGTGGAGGTAAAGCCCGTGGGGGTGGCCGCGGTGGCAAGAATGCAGCTCTCACTACAGATGTCACGTGCTGGAACTGTGGTGCATCTGGTCACTCTGCACCAAAATGCCCGGCCCCTCGTGACGATGCACGCCTGGCTTCCTCTATGCGCGCTCATTGGGCCCGCACTGGTGCCACTGCCTCGTCGGCGGCCGCAGCAGTGACCGTCTCCTCATCCTCCTCGTCCTCTCCTGCGCTCTCAACCACATCTGCACCACTACATCCAACTCCCACTGCACCCAGCCCCTGGGGCTGGATACCTCCTCCCTCCGGCCCTCCGTACTACGGCCCACCATCTTCACACTACCACGCACCTCACTGGATTCGTGACGATGGGACTTTCTTTGATCGCTCCTCTGACCGTTCCTCTGATCGCTCGTCCGATCGTCGTGATGAGGAGCGCAACCTCGAGCGCTGCCTCGCCGAGCTTCTCCATCTTCGCTCTCAGGGAGGTGAGAGTATGAGTGGCCAGTGCTGTTCGTCTGTGTGTGAGTCTGAGGCCACCCTTCGGGGTGCCACCTCGGGGCGTGTTCAAGGGGACTTGCCTGCAAGTTGCGAGTGGATTGAGGAATGGCAGTCATGCACCATTCCCACACGTTTTGGCCCTTCGTCTTCCTCGTCTACTCGTGGTACTGTCGCTTTCTGTCTTGTTCTCCCGTCCACTCGTGCATCCCCTGGCCTCTGGATCATTGATCCAGGCGCCACTCATCACATGACTTCTTGTCACTCTTCCTTTGTCTCTCTCGGTCCCGTTCAATCCGTCCGCTCTGTTCGCACTGGCTCTGGCCAGCTGCTACCTGTGCAAGGAGTTGGGGTTGTATGTTTTGTTGGTCCTGGTGGCACTGTCTACCTCTCTGACGTGTTGTATGTGCCTGACCTGGAAGTCAGTCTCCTCTCCGTGACCACCCTTGATGACCAGGGCATGGATTTCTCCTCCAGCCGTGGACTCGCCTCTATCTCTCTGCGCTCATCTGGCCGTGTTGTTCTTCGTGGCATGCGGTGTGATCGCCTGTTTCGCGTCCCCCTCAATCTGCCCTCATCTTCCGCTGCCTCTGCACTTGTTCATGTCACCCATTCCTTGTCTCCTGATCATGCTGATCTCTTGCACCGTCGCCTCTGTCACATCCACACTGCTGCCATCCAGCGCCTATTGCGCCTTCAGCCTGCTCTTGGGCTTGACGCCGCCACGTTTGCGCCCCCTTGTTCATCCACTTGTCTGGACTGTGCTAGTGGAAAGATGCATCGCTCTCCCTTTTCCTTGTCTGAGTCAACAACCACTCACCCACTTGACCTGGTTCATGCGGACGTCATGGGTCCGCTGTCCCATGACTTTCTTGGTGGTCTTGGCCGCTACGTCCTGTGCTTGACGGATGACTTCTCTCGCTACCGTTGGGTCTTTGCCCTTCGTCATAAGAGCGACGTCACTGATGTCCTGGAGTCCTGGCTCCCATAGGCTGAGCGTGCATGTGGGCGCTCGTTACGAGTCTTTCGCAGTGATCGTGGAGGTGAATTCTTTGGTCCCACCTCTCGCTTTCTTGCGTCTCGTGGTGTCCGCCTCGAGTCCTCTTCCCCTTACACACCCCAACAGAATGGGGTTTCTGAACGCTGGAACCGCACCCTTGCCGATGGGGTCCGATCTCTCCTCTCTGCCTCCGGGCAGTCGCCCCTCTTTGCATTCGAGGCCATGTGCTACATGACCTGGGTCTGGAACCGTGTCCCTCACGGCCCTCTCCCTCACACAGTCACTCCCTTTGAGCGCTGGACTGGACAGCGTGCTGATCTTCGGCTTGCCCGGGTCTGGGGGTGTCTTGCCTCTGTGTGGATCCCCTCAGACCAATGAAACGGCAAACTCTCCCCACGTGGACACCTTTGCATCTTCCTGGGCATCTCTCCCTTCTCCAAAGCCTGGCGCTTTTGGGACCCCTCTAGATCCCGGGTCATTGTATCCCGTGATGCCCTCTTCTTTGAACACCTCTTTGAACGCGACTGTCCGCGATTCGGTGGATCTTTCTCTCCGCCCTCTCCGGGTGGGGGTGGTTCTCTGCCCTCTGGGCCCTCTCTTCTCCCGTCGGCGCGTCCCTCTTCCCCTGTGTCCAGTTCTCCTGTGTCCAGTTCTCCCGAGCTCAGTTCTCCCGAGCTCAGTTCTCCCGAGTCCAGTCCTACCTCACCGTCATCCCCCGCTGAGTCTAGTTCTCACACTGAGTCCTCCACTCCTCGCACGCCTGCTCACTCTACTCCAGAGTCCCCTACTTTGGTCTCCCCTGCATCATCTGTGTCTCCTCCTGTCGCGGTCACTCCGTCACCCGAGACTCATGCTCATGAGACCACGTCCTCTCCGCTCCCGGCTGTTCAGCCGCACTCCTCCTCTCCTCCTCTCTCCTCCTGTGCACCGTCCATCCCACCGGTATCACCCTACACTCGTGGAGGACGCCTCCGAGCGCTCCCTTCACAGCCTCATCCAGTGGTCTCTGGTGACCCTGGCCTTCGAGCCCTCGGTCTTGCTTCCTCTGCTCTGTCCACTGCGGCCTCAGTCGTCCACCCCAGCACAGGTCTTGGATACTCCCTTCTTGAGGATGAATTTCACTCTGCCCTGTCATCCTCTGTGGCTGGGTACGTGGCAACGTGCTTTGCTGCCGCTGGTCTTGCACCTCTAGCACCTGAGCCCCTGACTGTACAGGCAGCACGCACAGCCCCTGACTCACCGCTGTGGGAGAAGGCTATGAAGGCTGAGCTTGATGCACTTGCTGAACATGGCGTGTATGAGCTCGTGGATCTACCACCTGGTCGCAAGGCAGTTGCAGCCAAGTGGGTATACCGCCGCAAACTCAATCCTGACAACACAATAGAACGGTACAAAGCTCGTCTCACCGCAAAGGGATTCTCCCAGATCCCGGGTGTCGACTTCCACGAGACATTCGCACCATTTGGCAGGTACACCACGGCCAGAGCTCTTCTAAGCCTAGTCGCTCAACAGGACTGGGAACTCGAGCAAATGGATGTTAACAATGCCTTTCTTCATGGCAGCTTGGATGAGGAAATTTACATGGTACAGCCACCCGGCTTCTCAGATGGAACAAAAAGGGTATGGCGTCTGCGCAAGGCCCTCTACGGTCTGAAACAGTCACTACGGTGTTGGAACCAAGAGATCGTTGCGACTCTTGAAAAGGGTGACTACAAACGAAGCCCTATGGACCCTTCCCTGTTCCTCAGTGATCCCACCAAACCACTTGTGGCCATCCTTGTCTACGTGGATGACCTCCTCATCGCCTCTCCCGATCCGGCCACAGTCAGAGCTGTCAAAGCTCTTCTGCAGTCGCCTTACAAGATGAAAGATCTTGGCCCGGCTCGGGTCTTCCTTGGTATGGAGCTGGAACGTGATCGCCAGCGACATACCTTGCACGTTCATCAGGCTGCGTATGTACGTAGTCTGGGGGAGCGCTTCTCAGCGCTCCTCACAGCCATCCCCACTGCGTCCACACCCATGACGCCTGCCGGTCAGTCCTTGCTGAAGTCTCGAGAGGTGTCCACGCTGGGTGAGACGGTCGATGTGACCGACTACCTCAGAGTCATCGGCTCATTGATGTACCTTGCCACTACCATTCGTGCTGATGTGGCATTTGCTGTGAACTTCCTTTCCCAGTTCTCACAGAGCCCCCGTGAACGGCACCTTGAGGCTGCATTGCGGGTTGTGCGCTATGCTCTCTCCACACCACGCATCGGACTGTACTTTCGTGCACAGCCCTCAGTGGTAGTGGACGGCTTTACCGACAGTGATTGGGCACATGACACTGATGCCCGCAGCCGAACAGGCTACATCTTTCTTGTTGGCGGCACTGTAGTATCCTGGAAAAGTGGCAAGCAGGGGTGTGTCACACGTAGCACTGCTGAGGCTGAGTATGTCGCACTTGGAGCAGGCACGTGTGAGGCTGTCTGGCTTTGTCGCTTGCTACAGCAGCTGCGTGTGCCCATTCGCTGCATCACTCTGCGTTGCGACAACCAAAGCACAAAGGCCATTACTGAGAATAGCGGCATGCATCATTCACGCACCAAGCACATCAATGTTGAGCACCATTTTGTTCGCGAGTGCATTGCTGCTGGCATTGTTCAGGTGACTTGGGTGGACACACAGTCGCAGCGAGCTGACTTCCTCACAAAAGCTCTCAGTCGTAATGTGTTCAAAAGTGCTGTCCACTCTGTTGGTCTCATCTGTCCACATGATCCAGGTTGACTGATTCATTGTTCTGTTATCACCTCTCGTTACCCCTTGTGTAGTTCTCACGTGCATGAAGTGATTGGCTGCGGTGCATGGGGGAGTGTTGAAGTCCGTTGGCCACTCATAACTCTGTGCTCTCTTGCCATCACACACTGTGCATCTCATTGTACAGATTGAATGACATGGCTCAACCTGGGGAAGCAACAAACGTGACAGCTCTGGCAGAAGCCTTTGATGCTTTCTGGCAACCAGTGCAGCTTCACCCAAGGGCTTCGTCTGAAGCACTTGTTGCCATCGTCTAACTTCTTATGACTCTTATGACTCTGTGATGTGGAAGATGCTAGGGCCCGTACACTCTAACTGCCGTGCCCTGCATCATGTTGCTTGCGTTGAATGTTTCTGGGGGAGCTGCATTTCCCGGGTGCTGATCCTTAGGGGGCCACTGTGCCGGGTTTTCCCGTGCATTAGTGAGTAGCCGCTGTGAGGTTCATACCCAATCGGTCGGGCTCGACCCCCGGGTGGCGGTGTGTACTCGCTTAGGCGTGATGCCCGGAGCGAGGCACGCTCACCGGTTGACTTAGCTACTCTCGCTCCCTCTCTCTTGTCTTGGTTGTACCGAACAAAGTGAAGCAAGCTTTCCGCATCCATGGCGTGGCATGTCTCTTGCGTATCCATGGTTGGTCTAACGCGTGTGACCTAGGAAGGTTACCAGCAACTTCAGGTGGTCCATCGGGTCCATGTCACTCATGGATAGGGCTTGCCCTATCGCGACGACACGCAATCCCCTGGCTTGATTAAGGGTTTTCTATGTTTTTCCCGGGCTTCGCCCACGCAAAACATAAAACCGTACATCAATCCAGGGGGTTGGGTGTAAAAAGAAAAACAAGTCATCGCTCGATCGCGATCGAGCAAAAACGTCCGTTTTCGAAATCCAGCGGAAACGATCCTATTTTGCCCCCCCTCAAACGCAAGCCCTTCTAGTTTTAGCATTGAAACCGTAATCAAACCACACCCAAAATTACATTAGGGGTTTAGGGTTATGTTTTTGCGCGGACTCCTGCTGGGCTCCGCAGTAGCGGGGCCCAACAGGTTCCTTTTCAACGCATGGGGAGTCTCAGACCCCCCATGCGAACCATACGCAAACGCCCACCACGAACATTCACAAACCCCTCGAATGAGGGGTTTGTGAATGTTCAAAGATATTGATGACGCTAGCATGTCGGCGCTGCATCGCATGCAGCGTCGACATGATGCGATTTTTCGCTGTTCATGGGTAAAAAGTTCATATTCTCAAGTCACTGGGTAGGGGAGTTTCATTCTTCCGAACGCCGGGTAGACTAGGTTTATTCTTCCGAACGCCGGGCAGGGCATGCACAGAATCTAATTTCATGTACCTATATGTACCCAAAACTCATTTAGTCTATTTCGGAACCTCCGGTCAGAAGAGAACGGAGTTTCGTCGCCCGTGCAAGCGACAGCGCACGCTTGGCCTGACATGCCGCCGTCGAGCCGGCGCAAAAAACAAATCTTGGCCCAAGCAAGCAAGTGCTACAACGCCAGCGAGGTTGTTTCGAGGCAAGTCGCATGCTGTGCTGATCGCACACACGCCGCACACACGCGCTGACGTGGCCATGGCAATGGGTGGGGATGAGGAACGTGACCGGCAGCAGCGTGACACGTGGCAGGCTGCGCGTGAAGTGGTGCAGCACGCGCTGCATGGCGTGTGCAGCGAAGTGCCGCGGTGGGCGTCATCGGCGTCCTCTGCCTCTCTCGCCGACTCCCT
>SZWC01015526.1:55941-69234 GCA_023375785.1 Penium margaritaceum | reverse complement strand
TCTCTCTCTCTCTCTCTCTCTCTCTCTCTCTCTCTCTCTCTCTCTCTCTCTCTCTCTCTCTCTCTCTCTCCCTCTCTCTCTGTCTCTCCCTCCCTCTCTCTCCCTCTCCCTCTCTCCCCTCCGTCGTCTTCTCTCTCTCCTCCACCCCTTTTTTTGCCCCACCCCTCCCTCTCTTCTCTGTACTCACCGCATCTGCTCTCTCTCTATCCCTCCCACTGTCTCTCTCTCCCTCTTTTTTTCTCTCTTCTCCTTTTCTCCACCCCTCCCCTCTCTCAGCTGCCTCCCCATGCTCCCCCTCCATCTTCTCTTCCCCCTTCCTTCTCCCCCCATCTTCCTTTCTCTCCCCATCTCATTTTTTCCGTCTGCCCTCGCTTGACTCCCATCTCTCCCCTCTCTTTTGCACCTTTCCCTTCTCGCACCATCTGGCCGCCTCTTTTTGTGTCCGTCACTTTGTTTTCCCCCTAAGTCCTGCTTCTTCCCACCTCCCTCCTTTTTCTTTGCATCCCCGTTCCTCGTTTCCTCCCTCCACACCGTCCTCTCTTTTTTCCTACTCTTCCCACCTCCTTGGCTTGGCCTATCGGCTTGGCTCACGTCCTGCTCCTTGGCCCCCGTCTCGTGGGTGTGCACGGGCTCTTGGGTTCGTCTGGGTTCTCGCTCCTCAGGCCGTCGGACGCACTCTCCCTTCCCTTCCGGCCTTCATCCCCGCCTCTTGGTGAGCTCGTTCCTGTTTTTTCCTCCTTGTTTCCCCCCCTGTTGTGCTTTTCGATTTGTTCTCCTCTCCTCCCCCCTCTATCCTTCCGGTTTATCATTTTCTCTCTCTGCGCCTCGTGTGCGCTCCTTTGGTGGCTCGTGTCCGCCTTCGGTGTCTTATCCTCCTTTCTCTCCTCTTCCCTGTTGTTGCCGTTCCTTCTTTTGCCTGTGCTACGTACATTGTTCTCGGCTCCGGTGTGTGTCATTCCTGTCACCCGTGCAATTGCCATCGCCGTCCCTCTTTCACCCTCCTCTTCCATCGCCATGTCCATTCCTGTTCTCCCAGTTCCCCGCCTCCCACCCTGTCTCTCACCCCCTCTACCTCACCTCTCCTGTCTCTCCTCTCCTCTCTCTTGCACTGCTATACCCGCACTTGCTCCGCGTAATTTTCCCTTCGCTCTCCCCCTCCTCTCCTCTCCTTCCTCCCTCTCCTCCTTTCGCCACTCCCTCTTCTCCTTTCCTCCCTTTCTTCCGGCTCCTCCTCCGCCGCACCCCTCCCTCCTCCCTCATACTTCCCCTCTACTCCGTTCTCTTCGTCCTCTCTCTCTCTCTCTCTCCCCCTCTTGGGCCTCTCTCCGCTCCTCCCTCTGAACTCTCCACACTCTCTCTCCCCCCTTCTTTTCTCTCTCCTTCCGCCTCTTCCTCCCACTGTCTCTTCCCTTCCTCTCCTCCCTTCGCCCACACCCCATTGTCACTCCCTACCTCCCCACTTGTACCCCCAGCCTTCCTCCATTCCCCTCTCACACGTTCTCTCCCTCCTTTCCCTTCTCCTCGCCCCCTCCTTCCTTCCTCCCCCTTCCTCCCTTCCTCTCTTCTAGCCCTCCCCCTCCCCTCCGCTCCTCTTCCCTCGTAATCCTTTTTCCGCATATATTCCCCTTCCCCCTCCTTGTTACTCCTCCACTCTCTACCACCGTGGCATTCCCCGCGTCGGTCCGCCCTCTCTCCCAATATCTCCACTCTCATCTCTCTCCGCTCTTCTCTCCCCTCGCTCTCGCTCTGCTCTCTCACCACCAACCTGGATCCTTGCTTTCTCATCGTGCTCTCCGTTTCTCCTCCTTCATCCTCTCCACTTCCCACTATGCTTTGTCGCTCCCTCGTGCCCCGCCTTCCCTCCCTGTGCGGGTTTCCCTCATACCTCTGTGTGATGCCCCCTGGCTCGCTCCCCGCTGTCGCTCTCCNTCTCACACGTTCTCTCCCTCCTTTCCCTTCTCCTCGCCCCCTCCTTCCTTCCTCCCCCTTCCTCCCTTCCTCTCTTCTAGCCCTCCCCCTCCCCTCCGCTCCTCTTCCCTCTTGATCCTTTTTCCACATATATTCCCCTTCCCCCTCCTTGTTACTCCTCCACTCTCTACCACCGTGGCATTCTCCGCATCGGTCTGCCCTCTCTCCCACTATCTCCACTCTCATCTCTCTCCGCTCTTCTCTCCCCTCGCTCTCGCTCTGCTCTCTCACCACCAACCTGGATCCTTGCTTTCTCATCGTGCTCTCCGTTTCTCCTCCTTCATCCTCTCCACTTCCCACTATGCTTTGTCGCTCCCTCGTGCCCCGCCTTCCCTCCCTGTGCGGGTTTCCCTCATACCTCTGTGTGATGCCCCCTGGCTCGCTCCCCGCTGTCGCTCTCCGGTTGCGTGTGTTCTTGGTCCGCCTGTCCGTCTGTCCCTTCTCCTGTTCTTCAGTGCCCCCTTGTCCTTTTTCTCCTCTTCTTCTCCCCCCTTTAATGCATCTCCTTGAATACACACCTGACACCATGGTTTACCTTTCTCCTACTCTGCATACTCGCTACTCTTGTTGTCGTTCGCTTCTTACCTCTCCTGCTCCACGACATCCGTCTAGCAGCGTCATGGAGGATCTCAGCCTCTCTGGCGCCCTTGCGGCTACGGCTGCGGCCCGGACCGCTCGTGAGTAGGCATCCTCCCAGGATGTCTCCTCCCACGCCTTGAGTCCTTCTACCTCCGTTGACCTTGGCCTCGTTGACGACTCTGTTGTCCTCTCCCCTCGTTCCGCTACTGCTGCCGCCGTCATTGCGACCCTCGAGGCCCTCCGTGTCCCCCCTTCCCCGCCCCCTCGCCACCCACCTCTCACCCCGTCCCTTCAGTTCCCCTTCTCTGCGCTCATCCTTAACGCCCTCGCCCTCCGTTCTGTCGGTGCACCTCCTGCCCTGCCCCCTATCCATCCTGTTGCTCCTGTTGGCCCTGGCACGAATGCCCCCGGTAACCTTGTGCGCACTGTCGTTGCCCCCGGTGGTATTGTCGTTCTGGGTGGTGCTCTTGTCCCAGGCGGTGTCCTCATTGCTGGCGATGCCGTCGCCCCTCGTGCTCCTGTCACTGCCGACGTTGTTGTTGCCCCTGGCCCTGGTGCCACCCATAGTGGCACTGTCGCCGCTGGTGCTGCCGTCGTCCTCGGCTCCGTTGTCGCCCCCAGCGCTGCCGTCACCTCAGTTGGCGGGGTCGCCCCTGGCCATGTCGTCGCCCTTGCCGGTGCCTTCGCTGCAGGTGGCCCTCTTCCTGCGGGTGGTGCAGTCCCGCTAGGTGGTGCTTTGCCTGCCGATGGCGTCGCCTCGGCAACGGTGTTCCCCCCGCCGTTAGTGCTGTCCCGGTTGGAACCCCTCCCCTTGGAAACCCCATCGCTGTGCTTGCTCTTGCGATCACTGAGCTCGCTCGTCTTGGTCTCCGCTCCTCTCCTACTCCATCGCTGCCCCTGACTGCTGCTCCCGGCCACGTTCCTGGCACCCCGTTCTCTGAGTGGTCCCCTCGCTTCGTGTCCTCGGCCCACATGCACAACATCTGGGAGCACTATGACCCCTCTCCCTCTCTGCCCCTTGTTCATCCTGATCGCAGCGCTCTTGCTTTCCACCTCCTCTATTCTGCTGCTCCCTCTGTCGCCCTTTGCCAGCTCGATCGCTTTGCACCCACCGTTGCTCTCCCCGCTCGTCCTCGCGAGGCATGGTCTTCCCTTCTCGCCCTTTACTCGTCTGACTCTTCTTGTTCCGCTTCCTCTCTGCTCGCTAATCTTCGACTCTCCGCCGCCGCCCCGACGAGTCTCCGGGTGCCTACTTAGGCCGCGCGGAGCTCCTTCAGAGCGAGCTTCACGCTGTGGGCGCCTCCTTGGCCGACCAGGCCTTTGTCACCTCTATCGTCGCCGGCCTTGGGCCTTCCTTCTCTGGCTCTCTCACTTCCTTCCCACTCGCCCTTACCCTTCAGGCTGCGTACCAGACTCCCGACGTAGTCTCGCCGGTTCTGTTGGATGGGCTTCGCTCCTTTCAGGCAGTCTCCCAGCCTACCGTCTCCCTTGATGAGCCCATCTTGTCAGATGCCCTGCCCGGCCTCCTCCCTCCTCCGGCGGCCCATGCCCTAGCAGTTCGTGCCCCTCCCAGCGGATGGGGTGGTGGTGGTGGTGGCGGCCCTTGCCCACCCACGTGCTGGAAGTGTGAGGTTGTGGGTCATCGTCATGATGTGTGCCCCCTTCCCTTGGCCCCAGATCTTCGTGAGCGCATCGCACGTAAGCGTGCCCTCCTTCGTGGTCAATTATGTTGCTCCCGGCGGTCTTTCCCATGCTGCGCTCCTCGTCGCTCCTCCGCCTGCAGCTCTCGTCCGTCCGCTGCCGGCTCCTGCGGCACCTCCTCCCCTTACGGAGGATGCGATCATCGCTCTCATCCGTCGCGTCCTGGCCGAGGGCGTGCTTGGCGGCTTGCCAGCTGCTAGTACGTCTTCCCTGTTTGATCTCCTCGCTACCACTCTCGCTTCTCTCGGCGCTCTTTTGGTTGCCCCTTGCCCGTCGCCCCTTCCCCCTCGCACGACTGCGTACTGCCTCCTCTCCGGCAGCGAGCGTGTCGTGGCTCCGTCTTGGGTGATGGACGGTGCCGCGACTGACCACATGTGTCCTGCTCGTGAGTTGTTCATCGAGTTTAGTCTGGTCTCTGCGATCACGTTGGTGTACACTGGTGATGGGGCTCCCCTCCCCGTGCTCGGTGTGTGCACTGTCTCTCTCACATCCTCCACCGACTCCTTCACCTTGTCCTCTGTTCTCTACGCCCCTGCTCTTGATTTTTCCCTTCTCTCTGTTCTGACTCTTGAGGTCTGCGGCTTCTCCACCACCTATGCTCTTGGTCTCTTTGCTGTCACTGACCGCGCCAGTGGCCGCGTCGTCCTCTGTGGTCGTCGGCCACCCGGCAAAGGCCTGTACCAGGTTCTCGACCCGCACTCTGTCTCTGCGCCCACGGCGGATGGTGTTGCGCTTGTCGCTTTTTCCCGCTCAGCGTACTCCCACCTTCTCCATCGTTGCCTTTGCCATCTCCCCTCCCCCGTTGTGGCCTCCATCCTTCGTACCCTTCCCGCCAATGGCCTGTCCAACCCATCCTTCCGAGCCCCGTGCGCTGTCGATTGCACATTTTGTGCTGTCGGCAAGATGCATCGCCTTACGTTTCCCTCCTCCACCTCCCGCGCGTCCGCTCCTCTTGAGCTCGTGCATGCTGACATTCTTGGTCCTCTCCAGGATGAGTCTCTCGCTGAGCATGCCACGTACGTTCTCAGCCTTATTGATGACTACTCTTGTTACACATGGGTCTTCTTGCTTCGGGCAAAGAGCGATGTTGCCTAGACCATCTAGTCGTGGTACACGTCCGCGCAGAGACAGAGTCGCCACCAGTTATTGCGCTTTCGGTCAGACCGCGGTGGCGAGTTCTTCGGTGCCACGGCGTCATTCTTTGATCGTGAGGGTGTGGTTCATAAGCTCTCCGCCCCCTATTCTCCACAGCAGAATGGAGTTGCCGAGCGCTGGAACTGTACGCTTGTCGAGGGCGTCCGCACAATGATGGCTGAGGTTGGTTTCTTCGATCGGGGCCGCGGCTTCTAGTCAGAGGCGGCCCGTTATCGCACGTGGATGTAGAACCAGATCCCACACGGCCCGCTTGCCCCTGATACCACACCATTCAAGCTCTTCTTTGGTCGCCGAGCCGACCTTAGTCAGGCTGTGGTTTGGGGCACCATGACTACCGTCTACCTCAATCCCCCTTCTCGGTCTGGCAAGCTCGACCCACCTGGCCGCCTTCGCGTCACCCTTGGAGTGGCGCCTCACTCGCGCGCACACCGGTTCTGGGACCCAGTCGTCCACCGCCTGGTCGAGTCCTGTCACGCAGCTGACCTATGGCGCCTTCCCAGCGGATCGGTCTCTCCCTCCCCCGACTAGTGCTACGACCTACACCTCTGATGGCCTTGTGCTTGCTGGTGCCCCTTCTCCCTCTTCACCTCTCCCCGTGACCCCCCCCCCACGTCCGCCCCTGGCCCCCCTCCTCCCCATTCGTCCACCTCCGCCCCTGGCCCCCTCTCATGCCAGCTCTAGCTGTCCCGCTTCCGCCCCCTCACCCCTCTCCTCCCCTTCCCACTT
The DNA here is from genome assembly GCA_023375785.1 of Penium margaritaceum. NCBI lineage: Eukaryota > Viridiplantae > Streptophyta > Zygnematophyceae > Desmidiales > Peniaceae > Penium > Penium margaritaceum. The sequence goes on along the minus strand of SZWC01015526.1, from coordinate 63,105 downwards.
CCTTCCTACCCTCCTTGTCTGCCCTCCCACCCCACCCTCCCGCTCCCGTGCCCGTTCACGTATCCTCGCCGGGGCCTCCTCCCGCGTCTGGCTGCTCTCCTCTCCCCTCCGTTCCTTTGCCCTCTACCTCCTCTCCCGCCCCACCTCCTCCCTCTCTTCCCGCTCCCTCTCCTCCACCTCCTTCTCCTCCCCCACCTGCCCTACCCCCCTCGCACCGCCGTGGTGGTCCGCCGTCTGTCTCTCCCCTCCCTCCCCTCCTGCAGTCTCCCGCACTGTCTCCTATCTCTCCTCTTGGCTTCCCCTCCTCCCCTCCTCCGGTTCCCCCTGCTCTGACTGCGGCCCAGGTTGTGGGCTCCCCCCGTGCGCCTCCCTCCACTCGCTGTACGGACCCAGTCCTCCTCTCCATTGAGGATGTGCCGGAGGACACCCTGTCATGGGCGCCCTCACTTTTCGCTCTCCAGGCGATCCCGTCCTCGTTACGGTCACACCGTCTCCACCGTCCTCACCCCCAGTCGCCTCCTGTGTCCACTCCTCGCCTCTTCCTCCTCTTGTGACCGTCCTCTCTTGCGAGACCCTTCCGCCCCTCCCGTCGCCCTCTCGGTCCTCTTCCCCACCCTCCCCCCTTCCACGTCCATCTCCTCCTCCGGTGCCTTCCCCCCATCCACTCGCCCCCAGTCCGATGGCTCTCCTCAGTTTTCGCCCTCGCCCCCACTCGTGGATGCACACACATGCTGCTTGGACTCGCCCTTCCATCTCCCCCTGCCCCCCTCTTCTCTCCTCTCCCGTCCTCCGTCTTGCTCCGCCCGTCCCTGCCTCTTCACTACCCCATTCTGTCTTGGACACCACTCTTCCCTCCTCACCTCTGTCTTCCCGCACCCGCTCTCGCACTGCTCGCGTCCTTGCCTGTGCCTCTTCCCCTCTCCTCATCGCCCCTCTACCATTCCCCTCGTCCCCTATCTCCTCTCCCCCTCCGGTCGTTCCTTCCTCGGTCTCCTCCGCGTCCCTCGCCCCTGCGTCGTCCCCTCCTTCCCCCTCCCGGGTCTGCGCAGTGTCTCTTCCCTCTTTCCCCGTCGTCCCATTGACGTCCTCTTCTCCCCTTGCCTGCCCGCTCCCTCCTGTCATTGTGTCGTCCTCCGTCTCTCCCTCACTCATTTCCCCTGCTTCTCTTCCTGCCACCTCAACTGACGCTTCCCCGCCTCCCTCTCCACCACTCCCTCCCCCCCTTCCTCCCTCTCCCCTTCCCTCCTCCGCCGTTGTGCTTCCCCAGTCTCGCCCTCTGTCGCCTTACACCTTCCATCTGGGTCACGCCCATGGTTGCCACTTCTTTCATCTCAAGTTTTGCCACTCCCTCGATGCCTACATTGACCATCGCTTCGTTAGTGCACCGGTGTCTACTGCGCGCGCCCTCACTGTCACATTTGCCCCGCCCACTTTGTCCTCTCCCTCTCCCTCTCCCCTTGCCGAGTCCGATCCCATCACCCTCGCCGACGCCCTTGCTCGCCCGGACGCTGCTGCCTGGCACGCAGCCTATGTTGCCGAGCTTTCCACCCTAGCTCAACATGGTGTGCTCGAACTCGCTGACCTTCCTCCTGGTCGCACGACCATCAAGGCCAAGTGGGTTCTACGCAAGAAGTTCACCACCTCGGGTACCCTCGACCGGTACAAGGCTCGCCTCACCGCCAAGGGCTACTCCCAGGTCCCCGGCGTAGACTTCACTGACACCTATGCCCCTGTCGGTCGCTTTACGACGAGTCGCGTCGTCATCTGCCTCGCGGCCCACTTCCGGTGGGAGCTTCACCAGATGGACGTGAACAACGCCTTTCTTCACGGTCGTCTTGAGGAGGAGTTGTACATGGTCCAGCCTCCTGGCTTCTCCGATGGTACCGGGCGCGTCTGCCGACTCCGTCGCGTGCTCTATAGTCTCCGCCAGTCCCCTCGTTGTTGGAACGAGGAGCTCTCATCTACCCTCGTCAGTGGCGGTTTCCGTCCTTGCCAGTCCGACGCCTCCCTCTTCGTCGGGGGTACGCCCCTCATCCCTGCCTTCATTCTGGTGTATTTGGATGACCTCCTCATCACCTCTCCTTCCTCCTCCGCAGTCTCTGCGGCGAAGGATCTCCTCTCCTCCGCGTACCGCATGAAGGACCTTGGCCTTGGGGATGCAGATCAAGCGCCCTCCTGACTGTTTGTTAGTCCATCAGGAGCGCTATGTCCAGACACTTGCAGACCGCTTTGCTTCTGATGTTGACCTCTCTTGTCCTCTCCCTGCTGCCTCCTCACCCATGCCACCGGGTACTCAGCTCACCCTTCGTGTGGCCTACGACACGGAGTTGGGTGCGTTGGAGTCCGCTGTCATGTTTCAGTCCATCATTGGCGCGCTCACGTACCTCGCTGGCACCACTCGCCCCGACATTGCCTGTGCGGTGGACGTCCTGGCCCTGTATGCCAGCGAGCCTCGCTGGGCTCACCTCCAAGAGACTGCGTACGTCCTTCGCTGCGTCCTCGGGTCTGCACGTGCCGGCCTTGTTTTTCAGGCCAGGTCGGACGTGCCTCTCTTGGCAGGCTACGCCAACAATGACTATGCCCGCGATCCAGACGCGCGCAGCCGCAATGGCTTCGTCTTCTTTCTCGACCCTGCTGCCATCCCCTGGCGCAGCAGGAAGCAGGGCTGTGTCACTCGTAGCACGGTGGAGGCAGAGTACATGGCCTTGGGTGGTGCAGCCGCCGAGGCAGTGTGGCTTCGTCGCCTCCTCGACGAGCTTCGTCTCCCCACCCAGGCTGTGCCTCTCCACACTGACAGTGAGAGTGGGTTAGCCATTGCCCGAAACGCTGGTGTGCTTCACCGTCGCACCAAACACATCAATGATGAGCACCACTACATACGCGACGTTGTCGCGGCAGGCGATGTCTCTCTCCGATTCATCTCTGCTGAGTTCCAGCTCGCAGACTTCCTCACGAAGGCTGTGCACCAGCCTGCCTTCACGTCGAGCATCGCCTCTACTGGTCTTCGGACCCTACCCCCGCTTCACTGAGCATCCTCTTTCCTTTCCTTCCTCCATTTTCCCATGCTCCTTTTCCCTGAGTTGTTTGGTCCTCTGCTCGATGACCGCTCGTATGCTGCATGTCTGCTCCTTCTTGTGCTCTGCGCTTCTCCCCTCCGTGTGCGTCTCTCTTGCAGGCTCTTCCGCATCCGATGCCCTCCGTCGCCGGCGTGGTGTCTCCCATCTGTCTCCGCCCATTTTCCTTCCCATCCCTTCTATCTGCCCCGCCCTTCGCCTTTCGTGTCTTGTTGGTGTCTCCGTTGCCGTGTCCCTCTGGGGCGGTGGGTTGTAGGTACTTAATTCTCCCCTCTGACACTCTCCCTTTCCTTGCTTCGCGCTTCGGGCCTGCCACTCGTGGCTGCATGGCGCTTCTCGCCGGGTGTGTTGACTAGGTGCTTCCCGTCGGGTGCTTCTGGATGGGTGCTGCTGGCGGGGTGATTCGGTGGTGTGCTTCTGGGGGGATACTTTGGGCGGAGGCACTTCTGGCCGGGTGCTTCTGGCGCAGTTCTTCTGGCTGAGTGTTGCGGATGCATGCCTCTAGCCGGGCGCTGCACCCATACGCTTCTGGAGGGGTCCTCTTGGCACGGTGTCTCCGCCGGCGTCCGTGTCGCCATCTCCATCACGGCGTGTTCTGGCCTGCTCTAGTGCTGCTTTGGGGCTTGTGGTGTGGTGTCCAAGCTTTCTGCTTGGGACATCCACCCTTGCTTGCGTTATCGTGTTAAAGTAGAAAACATTTATTACTGCTTGTGTTGGAGCGTCTAGCCTAGCATTAACCCTTGCTTACCCTGCTGGTTGGGTTCAACTCACCTAGTTGTCTCCTGCACTTGTGCCCCTCGCACCTCTGGCTGATGGGAGCCGGCACACGTCCTCAGACCTGCGCATTAGCCAGGTGGTACACTCGCGCCAAAGGGAGGGGCCTTTTGCTCCCTTCTTGAAAAGGGAGCAAAAGCCCTCCCTCTCGCCACTTGCATGGGCATAGAGATGCACTGACTCGAGCATGTTGCGCCACGCAACATGCTCGAGCCTGCTGATGTCACTTGCTAGGCGAGGCCGACCCGGTAGGGGGCGGTCCTCGCCCTCGCTTCACTCGTTCTTTGCCAAAATGTTCACAAACTCTCGCCTCGATCCCCTCTCGCACTAAGTCTCCAACACCTCGCTCCCCCCTCACATTTCTCGAGAGCGGTTCCCCCCTCACAGCTCTTAAGAGCTCATCTCCCCTCACAGCCCCGAGGGACAATTAGCCCCGCGGCTAACTCCCGGCTCCACACGCCTACCGCCTCCCGTCTTCTCCGTCCTCCCTCTCACGGCCTCTCTCTCCCCCTCCACCCGTCCTATTCAACAATCTCCTCTTTACAAATTAGGACCTTTTTTGCATAGTCAAAGCACTACAAAACATACGAAACTTTCCATCAGAATTGGTGTTTTCAAAACAAGATCACGATTGAGCGTACATGCCCGTTTCAAAGTTTTAGTCATTTTCACATCACACAAATCGAACCCCTAGTGGGGTCCTTGAGTTACATGTAAATTGCTTTCAAACCTAACCCCAGACTACATTCGATGTTGAGAGTTTATTTGGTGGCACCTTCGGAGCCCGACGAACCTAAGGTCTAGCAGGTTCCCTTTCAACGCATTTGATGTCTTGAAACTTCCCCACAAACCCCAGGTAAAATCCTTCCTTTAAAAATCATAAGCACCTCAAAAGAAGGGTTTGTGATTCTTTGAATGGACTAACAACATGATTAATTTGATTTAGGATTCTATGTAACATTGATGTCTTGTTTCCATTTCAGCATACCTCATTGCTTTTCTTTAGGCTATGGTTACATTGAAATTAAAGTGTGAAAGTGGTGGATATGGCATTTTTGACAGACTAGTTAGAGGGTGTATCAGATGTACACAATATTGTGTGCATGTATATAGTGTACAAGACTTTGTTTTCATTACAATGAACTTTCAGTAATATTCAAAAGTTTTGAAATCTTAGGGCTGATTTTTGAGGCCGAACCACCCAAAGAATTCTCAAAAGTTAGATTCGAGTTTGAATTTATCTTGAAAACATCCTTAAGCTTGAAAAAGGTAAAAGGAAAATCAAAATCGAGAATCCATTGCGCCACTCCTCCTCCAATCGTAAACACGTGCCAGGGGATTGTTTCCACACCACTAGGCCATGTGAAAAAATATAGTTTTACAACGTATGTTTACAACTATGCCCTCCAATGACTACATTTGTTTGTGGCCCAGATTTTAAGCCAAAATGCATGAGGTAACCCTAAACCCTCTTAACGAGGATGACTTTTCTAAGGGCTTGCATTTAGGGTCCACTCTCTCTCGTAACATAGACCACGTCCGCTACATGGGCAATGGTGCCAAAAATATCACCCAAAAAAAACTCTACAACTTCATTGATGGTTGCTCTTCAATCCATTGATTATAATGAGAGATAGACAGAGAGAGAGAGAGAGAGAGAGAGAGAGAAAGAGAGAGAGAGAGAGAGAGAGGGAGAGAGATAGAGATAGAGAGAGAGAGAGATAGAGAGATAGAGAGAGAGACAACAAGAGAGAGGGAGAGAAAGAGAGAGAGGGAGAAAGAGAGAGAGAGAGAGAGATAGAGAGAGAGGAAAACAGAGAGAGAGATGAGAGACAAAGAGAGGACAAGAGAGGAAGGGAAGAGAGAGAGAGGGAGAGAGAGAGAGACGAAGAGGGAGAGAGAGAGATAGAGAGAGAGAGAAAGAGAGAAAGAGAGAGAGAAAGACAGAGAGAGAGAGAAAGATAGAGAGAGAGTGAGAGAGATAGAGAGGGAGAGATAGAGACATAGGAAAAGTCGTAGAGAGAAATAGGGAGAGATAAAAAGAGAGAGAGAGTGAGGAAAAGAAAGCGAGAGAGAGAGAGAGAGAGAGAGAGAGAAACAAAGAGAGAGAGAGAGAGATAGAGGAGAGATAGAAAAAGAAAGAGAGAGAGAGAGAGGGATAGCAAAAGAGGGAGAGATGAGCAGGCAGAATATTAGAGAGAGATAGAGAGATAGAGAGAGAGAGAGAGGGAGAGNAACAATCTCCCCCCATTTGTTATCATGATGTCGATAGTGACTGGGCATGAGAGGGGCAAGCCCCCTCTACTCCCCCCCATCCTTAATAATGATGGTGTTGAGGGAAGGAGAGGGCATAATATTTTCTGACCATCATTGGTGGTTCTGATGGCATCAAGTGGAAAGAGAGGTGGGAGGCCCCCCTCTCCTTTTTGTTTGTGCCACTAAAATCACCAAGTGAGGAAAAGACTATGTTTACAAGGTGTTATGATGACCTTATCGTTTTCTACATGCCAACTACGCTATGTTTGGGATCATATCATGGTCTAGGCTTTGCTTCCAAAGCTTATGACCGCGGAGATGACTTATCAGATGATGAATTTGTGCTATTAGTTTTTTGTACCCTTGTTATGTTGGTCCAATTCATCAAGTAATGAGTATTAATTATTCATGTGATGAACTAATGACTAGTGTATTGTAGCAAGATATTGATGTGAATAACTCTTTCAAATGGGTTAAAATGGTAATTCTCATCACATTATGTCAAATTTTTTAACCTCTTATATTTCAAGGCATCGTGACATGGTGTAATAGTTGTGTATGTCACGCTGTTCAAACACCATGTGGAAGGATTCTAATTGTCCCAAAGGTATGATGAAACATCATCTATAATACATTGATGTGCAAAAAAAGCCAAGTTTCAAATTTTGTAATCAAAATAAATCTCAAAACGTTATCATAGTGATCATACTTTCTATGGTGTAGTCAAACCACGCTTTATCAAACTGGAAGGTCATGGTGAAGTGACTAAACTCCCTTGGTTTTTGTGATGCTTCAATTGATGTATATAAATCAGTTCAAGTAGAATGTCCTTTTGAATGTCACTATGGTGGTATGCACAACAAAGGTTGTTTTTCATGAGTTAAATCTTTGAACGAGAACAAGTATGCTCAACAACCTGATCCTACGGCCTTGGTGCCTCACAACCCTAAGATCAAGCTTACATGTGAAATTCATGGGCTTTTTAGAGCTTGGTTGAGATCATATAATCAAGCCACATGTGTTGAAAGAGGTCTAGCAGACTTGCGTGTGGCCATGAAAA
>SZWC01015525.1:39414-69239 GCA_023375785.1 Penium margaritaceum | reverse complement strand
CAGTGCTCAGAAACACAGCGGTCGGAAACACATTGGTCAGAAACTCAGTGGTCAGAAACACACCGGTGAGGAAAACATTGGTCAAAAACATTGTGGTCAGAAACACGCTGGTGAGAAACACACTGGTCAGAAACACAGTGGTCAGAAACACAGTGGTCAGAAACACAGTGGTCAGAAACACAGTGGTCAGAAACACAGTGGTGAGGAACACATTGGTCAGAAATGGTGGTGAGGAACACATTGGTCAGAAATGGTGGTGAGGAACACATTGGTCAGAAACACAGTGGTGAGGACCAATGTGTTCCTCACCACTGTGTTTCTGACCACTGTGTTTCTGACCACTGTGTTTCTGACCACTGTGTTTCTGACCACTGTGTTTCTAACCAGTGTGTTTCTCACCAGCGTGTTTCTGACCACAATGTTTTTGACCAATGTTTTCCTCACCGGTGTGTTTCTGACCACTGAGTTTCTGACCAATGTGTTTCCGACCGCTGTGTTTCTGAGCACTGTGTTTCTGACCAGAGTGTTTCTGACCACTATGTGTCTGACCACTGTGTTTCTGACCATTGTTTTTCTGACCATTGTGTTTATGACCACTGTGTTTCTGAGCACTGTGTTTCTGACCTCTGTGTTTCTGACCACTGTGTTCCTGACCACTGTGTTTCTGACCAGCGTGTTTCAGACCAGTGTGTTTCTGACCAATGTGCTCCTGACCAGTCTGGATCTGACTTTTTTGGTTTCTGACCAGTGTGTTTCCGACCAGTGTGTTTCGACCACTGCGTTTCTGACCACTGTTCCTGACCACAGTGTTTCTAACCACTGTGTTTCTGACCACTGTGTTTCTGACCACTGTGTTTCTGACCACTGTTGTTCTGACCAGTGTGTTTCGACCACTGCGTTTCTGACCACTGTTCCTGACCACAGTGTTTCTAACCACTGTGTTTCTGACCACTGTGTTTCTGACCACTGTGTTTCTGACCACTGTTGTTCTGACCAGTGTGTTTCTTACCATTGTGTTTCTGACCATTGTTTTCTGACCACTGTGTTTCTGACCACCATGTTTCTGACCACTGTGTTTCTGACAAGTGTGTTTCTTACCACTGTGTTTCTGACCAGTGTGTTTCTGACCACTGTGTTTCTCTCCACTGTGTTTCTCACGACTGTGTTTCTGACCACTGTGTTTGTGACCAGTGTGTTTCTGACCACTGTGTTTTCTGAGCACTGTGTGTGTGACCTGTGTGTTTGTTACCACTGTGTTTCTGACCAGTGTGTTTCTGACAAGTGTGTTTCTGACCAATGTGTTTCTCACTAGTGTGTTTCTGACCACTGGGTTTCTGACCACTGTGTTTCTGACCACCGTGTTTCTGAACACCGTGTTCCTGACCACTGTTTTTCTTACCAATGTGTTTCTGACAAGTGTGGTTCTGACCAGTGTGTTTCTGACCACTGTGTTCCTGACCATTGTGTTTCTGACCAGTGTGTTTCTGACCAGTGTGGTTCTGACCAACGTGCTTCTGACCAGTGTTGATCTGACTACTGTGTTTCTGACCAGTGTGTTTCTTACCAGTGTGTTTCTGACCACTGTGTTTCTGACCAGTGTGTTTCTGATCACTGTGTTTCTGACATGTGTGTTTCTGACCAATCTGTTTCTGACTACATTTTTTCTCACCATTGTGTTTCTGACCACTGTGGTTTTGACCACCGTGTTTCTGACCAATCTGTTTCTGACCACTGGGTTTCTGACCCATATGTTTCTGTTCAGTGTGTTTCTGATCACTGTATTTCCGACCAGTGTGTTTCTGACCACTGTGTTTCTTACCACTGGGTTTCTGACCAGTGTGTTTTTGACCACCGTGTTGCTGACCACTGTGTTTCTGACCAGTGCGTTTATGACCTCTGGGTTTCTGACCAGTGTGGTTTTGACCAATGTGTTTCTGGCCAGTGTGTTTCTGACCAGTGTGTTTCTGACCAGTGTGTTTCTGACCAGTGTGTTTCTGACCAGTGTGTTTCTGACCACTATGCTTCTGACCACTATGTTCTAAACCAGTATGCTTCTGACCACTGTGTTTCTGATCACTGTGTTTCTGACCAGTGTGTTTCTGACGAGTGTGTTTTTCTGACCACTGTGTTTCTGCCCACTCTGTTTATGGCCAGTGTGTTTCTGACCACGGTGTTTCTCACCAGTGTGTTGCTGACCAGTGTGTTTCTGACCAGTGTGTTTCTGACCACTATGCTTCTGACCACTATGTTCTAAACCAGTATGCTTCTGACCACTGTGTTTCTGATCACTGTGTTTCTGACCAGTGTGTTTCTGACGAGTGTGTTTTTCTGACCACTGTGTTTCTGCCCACTCTGTTTATGGCCAGTGTGTTTCTGACCACGGTGTTTCTCACCAGTGTGTTGCTGACCAGTGTGTTTCTGACCAGTGTGTTTCTGACCACTATGCTTCTGACCACTATGTTCTAAACCAGTATGCTTCTGACCACTGTGTTTCTGATCACTGTGTTTCTGACCAGTGTGTTTCTGACGAGTGTGTTTTTCTGACCACTGTGTTTCTGCCCACTCTGTTTATGGCCAGTGTGTTTCTGACCACGGTGTTTCTCACCAGTGTGTTGCTGACCAGTGTGTTTCTGACCAGTGTGTTTCTGACCACTGTGCTTCGGACCACTGTGTTTTGACCACTGTGTTTCTGACCAGTGTATTTCTGACCAGTGTGTTCCTGGCCAGTGTGTTTCTGACCAGTGTGTTTCTGACCACTATGCTTCTGACCACTATGTTCTAAACCAGTATGTTTCTGACCACTGTGTTTCTGATCACTGTGTTTCTGACCAGTGTGTTTCTGACGAGTGTGTTTTTCTGACCACTGTGTTTCTGCCCACTCTGTTTATGGCCAGTGTGTTTCTGACCACGGTGTTTCTCACCAGTGTGTTGCTGACCAGTGTGTTTCTGACCAGTGTGTTTCTGACAAGTGAGTTTCTGACCACTGTGTTTATGACCCGTGTGTTTCTGACCAGTGTCTTTCTGACCAGTGCGTTTATGACCACGGTGTTTCTAACCAAAGTGTTCCTGACCACAGTGTTTTTGACAACTGTGTTTCTGACCACTGTTTTTCTGACCACCGTGTTTCTGACCACTGTGTTTCTGACCAGTGTGTTTCTAACCACAGTGTTTATGACCAATGTGTTTCTGACCACTGTGTTTTTGACCATCGTGTTTCTGACCACTGTGTTTCTGACCACTGTATCTCAGACCTCTGTGTTTCTGACCAGTGTGTTCCTGACCAGTGTGTTTCTGGCCACTGTAGTTCTGACCAGTGTGTTTCTGACCATTGTGTTTCTGACCACTGTGTTTCTGACCAGTGTGTTTCTGACCACTGTGTTTTTGATCAGTGTGTTTGTGACCAGTGTGTTCTAACCAATGTGCTTCTGACCACAGAGTTTCTGACCATTCTGTTTCTGACCAATGTGGTTTTGACCACTGTGTTTCTGACAACTCTGTTTCTGACCACTGGATTTCTGACCCCAGTGTTTCTGACCACTGCGTTTCTGACCAGCGTGTTTCTGACCAGTGTGTCTCTGACCACCGTGTTCCTGACCACTGGGTTTCTGACCAGTGTGTGTTTGACCACTGTGTTTTGGACCACTGTGTTTCTGACCAATGCGTTAATGAACACTGTGTTTGTGACCAGTGTGTTCTTGACCAGTATGTTTCTGACCAGTTTGATTCTTACCACTGTGTTTCTCACCACTGTGTTTCTGACCCTTGTGTTTCTCACCACCGTGTTTCTCACCGCCCTATTTCTGACCACTTTGTATATGACCACTGTGTTTCTGACAACTGTGTTTCTGACCGGTGTGTTTCTGACCAGTGTGTTTCTAACCACTGTACTTTGACCACTGTGTTTCTGACCACTGTGTTTCTGACCAGTGTGTTTTTGTCCAGAGTGTTCCTGACCAGTGTGTTTCTGACCAGTGTGTTTCTGACCACTATGTTTCTGACCACTGTGTTCCACACCAATGTGTTTCTGACCTCTGTGTTTCTGACCACTGTGTTTCTGACCAGTGTCTTTCTCAACACTGTGTTTCTACCCACTCTGTTTTTGGCCAGTGTGTTTCTGACCACAGTGTTTCTTACCAGTGTGTTGCTGACCAGTGTGTTTTTGACCACTGCGTTTGTGACCACTGTGTTTCTGACCAGTGTGTTTCTGACCAGCGTGTTTCTGACCAGTGTGTTTATGACAACTGTGTTTCTGACCTAAGTGTTCCTGACCACTGTGTTCTTTATCACTGCGTTTCCGACCACTTTGTTTCCGACCATCGTGTTTCTGACCACTGTGTTTCTGACCAGTGTCTTTCTCAACACTGTGTTTCTTCCCACTCTGTTTTTGGCCAGTGTGTTTCTGACCACAGTGTTTCTTACCAGTGTATTGCTGACCAGTGTGTTTTTGACCACTGCGTTTGTGACCACTGTGTTTCTGACCAGTGTGTTTCTGACCAGCGTGTTTCTGACCAGTGTGTTTATGACAACTGTGTTTCTGACCTAAGTGTTCCTGACCACTGTGTTCTTTACCACTGCGTTTCCGACCACTTTGTTTCCGACCATCGTGTTTCTGACCACTGTGTTTCTGACCAGTGTGTTTCGAACAACTGTGTTCCTGACCACTTTGTTTCGGACCGCTGTGTTTCTGACCACTGTGTTTCTCACCACTGTGTTTTCGGACCATTGTGTTTCTGACCAGTGTGTTCCTGACCACGGTGTGTCTGACTACTGTGTTTCTGACCATTGTTTTTCTGACCAGTGTGTTTATGACCACTGTGTTTCTGACCACTGTGTTTCTGACCTCTGTGTTTCTGACCATTGTGTTTCTGACCACTGTGTTTCTGACCAGTGTGTTTCTGACCAGTGTGTTTATGACCACTGTGTTTCTGACCACTGTGTTTCTGACCTCTGTGTTTCTGACCATTGTGTTTCTGACCACTGTGTTTCTGACCAGTGTGTTTCTCACCAGCGTGTTTCTGACCACAGTGTTTTTGACCAATGTTTTCCTCACCAGTGTGTTTCTGACCACTGAGTTTCTGACCAATGTGTATCTGACCGCTGTGTTTCTCAGCACTGTGTTTCTGACCAGAGTGTTTCTGACCACTATGTGTCTGACCACTGTGTTTCTGACCATTGTTTTTCTGACCAGTGTGTTTATGACCACTGTGTTTCTGAGCACTGTGTTTCTGACCTCTGTGTTTCTGACCATTGTGTTTCTGACGAGAGTGTTTCTGACCAGCGTGTTTCTGACCACTGTGTTCCTGACCACTGTGTTTCTGACCAGCGTGTTTCTGACCAGTGTGTTTCTGACCACTGTGCTTCTGACCAGTGTGGATCTGACTTTTTTGTTTCTGACCAGTGTGTTTCTGACCAGTGTGTTTCGACCACTGCGTTTCTGACCACTGTTCCTGACCACAGTGTTCCTAACCACTGTGTTTCTGACCACTGTGTTTCTGACCAGTGTGGTTCTGACTTTTTTGTTTCTGACCAGTGTGTTTCTGACCAGTGTGTTTCGACCACTGCGTTTCTGACCACTGTTCCTGACCACAGTGTTCCTAACCACTGTGTTTCTGACCACTGTGTTTCTGACCACTGTGTTTCTGACCACTGTTGTTCTGACCAGTGTGTTTCTTACCACTGTGTTTCTGACCATTGTGTTCTGACCACTGTGTTTCTGACCACCATGTTTCTGACCACTGTGTTTATGACAAGTGTGTTTCTTACCACTGTGTTTCTGACCAGTGTGTTTCTGACCACTGTGTTTCTGTCCACTGTGTTTCTCACTACTGTGTTTCTGACCACTGTGTTTGTGACCAGTGTGTTTCTGACCACTGTGTTTCTGACCAGTGTGTTTCTGACCACTGTGTTTCTGTCCACTGTGTTTCTCACTACTGTGTTTCTGACCACTGTGTTTGTGACCAGTGTGTTTCTGACCACTGTGTTTTCTGAGCACTGTGTGTGTGACCTGTGTGTTTGTGACCACTGTGTTTCTGACCAGTGTGTTTCTGACAAGTGTGTTTCTGACCAACGTGTTTCTCACCAGTGTGTTTCTGACCACTGGGTTTCTGACCACTGTGTGTGTGACCTGTGTGTTTGTGACCACTGTGTTTCTGACCAGTGTGTTTCTGACAAGTGTGTTTCTGACCAACGTGTTTCTCACCAGTGTGTTTCTGACCACTGGGTTTCTGACCACTGTGTTTCTGACCACCGTGTTTCTGAACACCATGTTCCTGACCACTGTTTTTCTTACCAATGTGTTTCTGACAAGTGTGGTTCTGACCAGTGTGTTTCTGACCACTGTGTTCCTGACCATTGTGTTTCTGACCAGTGTGTTTCTGACCAGTGTGGTTCTGACTACCGTGCTTCTGACCAGTGTTGATCTGACTACTGTGTTTCTGACCAGTGTGTTTCTTACCAGTGTGTTTCTGACCACTGTGTTTCTGACCAGTGTGTTTCTCACCAGTGTGTTTCTGACCACTTTGTTTTTGACCACTGTGTTTCTGACCAGTGTGTTTCTGATCACTGTGTTTCTGACATGTGTGTTTCTGACCAATCTGTTTCTGACTACATAGTCTCTCACCATTGTGTTTCTGACCACTGTGGTTTTGACCACCGTGTTTCTGACCAATCTGTTTCTGACCACTGGGTTTCTGACCCATATGTTTTCTGATCAGTGTGTTTCTGATCACTGTGTTTCTGACCAGTGTGTTTCTGACCACTGTGTTTCTGACCACTGGGTTCCTGACCAGTGTGTTTTTGACCACCGTGTTGCTGACCACTGTGTTTCTGACCAGTGTGTTTCTGACCACTGTGTTTCTGACCACTGGGTTCCTGACCAGTGTGTTTTTGACCACCGTGTTGCTGACCACTGTGTTTCTGACCAGTGCGTTTATGACCACTAGGTTTCTGACCAGTGTGGTTTTGACCAATGTGTTTCTGGCCAGTGTGTTTCTGACCACTGTGTTTCGGACCACTGTGTTTCTGACTACTGTGTCTCTGACAAGTGTGTTTCTGACCACTGTGTTTCGGACCACTGTGTTTCTGACTACTGTGTCTCTGACAAGTGTGTTTCCAACCACTGTGTTTGTGACCACTGTGTTTCTCACCACTGTGTTTCTGACCAATGTGCTTCTGACCAGTGTGTTTCTGACCACTGTGTTTCTGACCATTGTGTGTTTGACCACTGTGTTTCTTACCACTAAGTTTCTGACAAGTGTGTTTCTGACCAGTGTGTTTCTGACCACTGTGTTTGTAATCACTGTGTTTCTGACCACTGTGCTTCTGACCAATGTGTATCTGAACAACGTGTGTCCGACCACTTTGTTTCCGACCATTGTGTTTCTGACCAATGTATTTCTGACAACTATGTTTCTGACCACTATGTTTTTGGCCACTGTGTTGCTGACAAATGTGTTTCTTACCAGTGTTTTTCTGACCAGTGTGTTTCTGACCACTGTGCTTCGGACCACTGTGTTTTGACCACTGTGTTTTTGACCATCGTGTTTCTGACCACTGTGTTTCTGACCAGTGTGTTCCTGACCAGTGTGTTTCTGACAAGTGCGTTTCTGACCACTGTGTTTCTGATCACTGTGTTTCTGACCAGTGTGTTTCTGACGAGTGTGTTTTTCTGACCACTGTGTTTCTGCCCACTCTGTTTATGGCCAGTGTGTTTCTGACCACGGTGTTTCTCACCAGTGTGTTGCTGACCAGTGTGTTTCTGACCAGTGTGTTTCTGACCACTGTGTTTCTGACCACCGTGTTTCTGACCACTGTGTTTCTGACCAGTGTGTTTCTAACCACAGTGTTTATGACCAATGTGTTTCTGACCACTGTGTTTTTGACCACCGTGTTTCTGACCACTGTGTTTCTGATCACTGTGTCTCAGACCTCTGTGTTTCTGACCAGTGTGTTCCTGACCAGTGTGTTTCTGGCCACTGTAGTTTTGACCAGTATGTTTCTGACCATTGTGTTTCTGACCACTGTGTTTCTGACCAGTGTGTTTCTGACCACTGTGGTTTTGATCAGTGTGTTTGTGACCAGTGTGTTCTAACCAATGTGCTTCTGACCACATAGTTTCTGACCATTTTGTTTCTGACCAATGTGGTTTTGACCACTGTGTTTCTGACAACTCTGTTTCTGACCACTGGATTTCTGGCCCCAGAGTTTCTGACCACTGCGTTTCTGACCAGCGTGTTTCGGACCAGTGTGTCTCAGACCATCGTGCTCCTGACCACTGGGTTTCTGACCAGTGTGTGTTTGACCACTTTGTTTTGGACCACTGTGTTTTTGACCAATGCGTTAATGAACACTGTGTTTGTGACCAATGTGTTCTTGACCAGTATGTTTCTGACCAGTTTGATTCTTACCACTGTGTTTCTCACCACTGTGTTTCTGACCAGTGTGTTTCTGACCACCGTGTTTCTCACCGCCCTATTTCTGACCACTTTGTTTATGATCACTGTGTTTCTGACAACTGTGTTTCTGACCGGTGTGTTTCTGACCAGTGTGTTTCTAACCACTGTACTTTGACCACTGTGTTTCTGACCACTGTGTTTTTGACCAGTGTGTTTCTGTCCAGAGTGTTCCTGACCAGTGTGTTTCTGACCAGTGTGTTTCTGACCACTGTGTTTCTGACCACTGTGTTCCACACCAATGTGTTTCTGACCTCTGTGTTTCTGACCACTGTGTTTCTGACCAGTGTGTTTCTGTCCAGAGTGTTCCTGACCAGTGTGTTTCTGACCAGTGTGTTTCTGACCACTGTGTTTCTGACCACTGTGTTCCACACCAATGTGTTTCTGACCTCTGTGTTTCTGACCACTGTGTTTCTGACCAGTGTCTTTCTCACCACTGTGTTTCTACCCACTCTGTTTTTGGCCAGTGTGTTTCTGACCACAGTGTTTCTTACCAGTGTGTTGCTGACCAGTGTGTTTTTGACCACTATGTTTCTGACCACTGTGTTTCTGACCAGTGTGTTTCTCACCACTGTGTTTCTGCCCACTCTGTTTTTGGCCAGTGTGTTTCTGACCACAGTGTTTCTTACCAGTGTGTTGCTGACCAGTGTGTTTTTGACCACTATGTTTCTGACCACTGTGTTTCTGACCAGTGTGTTTCTGACCAGCGTGTTTCTGACCAGTGTGTTTATGACAAATGTGTTTCTGACCTAAGTGTTCCTGACCACTGTGTTTTTTACCACTGCGTTTCCGACCACTTTGTTTCTGACCACCGTGTTTCTGACCACTGTGTTTCTGACCAGTGTGTTTCGAACCACTGTGTTCCTGACCACTGTGTTTCGGACCGCTGTGTTTCTGACCACTGTGTTTCTCACCACTGTGTTTTCGGACCATTGTGTTTCTGACCAGTGTGTTCCTGACCACGATGTGTCTGACCACTGTATTTCTGACCATTGTTTTTCTGACCAGTGTGTTTATGACCACTGTGTTTCTGACCACTGTGTTTCTGACCTTTGTGTTTCTGACCATTGTGTTTCTCACGAGTGTGTTTCTGACCAGCATGTTTCTGACCACTGTGTTCCTGACCACTGTGTTTCTGACCAGCGTGTTTCTGACCAGTGTGTTTCTGACCACTGTGCTTCTGACCAGTCTGGATCTGACTTTTTTGTTTCTGACCAGTGTGTTTCTGACCAGTGTGTTTCGACCACTGCGTTTCTGACCACTGTTCCTGACCACAGTGTTTCTAACCACTGTGTTTCTGACCACTGTGTTTCTGACCTCTGTGTTTCTGACCACAGTTGTTCTGACCAGTGTGTTTCTTACCACTGTGTTTCTGACCACTGTGTTTCTGACCACTGTGTTTCTGACCGCCATGTTTCTGACCACTGTGTTTCTGACAAGTGTGTTTCTTACCACTGTGTTTCTGACCAGTGTGTTTCTTACCACTGTGTTTCTGACCACTGTGTTTCTGACCACTGTGTTTCTGACCGCCATGTTTCTGACCACTGTGTTTCTGACAAGTGTGTTTCTTACCACTGTCTTTCTGACCAGTGTGTTTCTGACCACTGTGTTTCTGTCCATTGTGTTTCTCACCACTGTGTTTCTGACCACTGTGTTTGTGACCAGTGTGTTTCTGACCACTGTGCTTCTGACCACTGTGTTCCTGACCAGTGTGTTTCTGACCAGTGTGTTTCTGACCACTGTGTTTCTGTCCATTGTGTTTCTCACCACTGTGTTTCTGACCACTGTGTTTGTGACCAGTGTGTTTCTGACCACTGTGCTTCTGACCACTGTGTGTGTGACCTGTGTGTTTGCGACCACTGTGTTTCTGACCAGTGTGTTTCTGACAAGTGTGTTTCTGACCAATGTGTTTCTCACCAGTGTGTTTCTGACCACCGGGTTTCTGACCACTGTGTCTCTGACCACCGTGTTTCTGATCACCGTGTTCCTGACCACTGTTTTTCTTACCAATGTGTTTCTGACAAGTGTGGTTCTGACCAGTGTGATTCTGACCACTGTGTTCCTGACCATTGTGGTTCTGACCAGCGTGTTTATGACCAGTGTGGTTCTGACCACTGTGCTTCTGACCAGTGTTGATCTGACTACTGTGTTTCAGACCAGTGTGTTTCTTACCAGTGTGTTTCTGACCACTGTGTTTCTGACCAGTGTGTTTCTCACCAGTGTGTTTCTGACCACTTTGTATATGACCACTGTGTTTCTGACCAGTGTGTTTCTGACCACTATGCTTCTGACATGTGTGTTTCTGACCAATCTGTTTCTGACTACATAGTTTCTCACCATTGTGTTTCTGACCACTGTGGTTTTGACCACCGTGTTTCTGACCAATCTGTTTCTGATCACTGGGTTTCTGACCCATATGTTTCTGATTAGTGTGTTTCTGATCACTGTGTTTCTGACCAGTGTGTTTGTGACCACTGTGTTTCTGACCACCGTGTTTCTGACCAATCTGTTTCTGATCACTGGGTTTCTGACCCATATGTTTCTGATTAGTGTGTTTCTGATCACTGTGTTTCTGACCAGTGTGTTTGTGACCACTGTGTTTCTGACCACCGGGTTTCTGACCAGTGTGTTTTTGACCACCGCGTTGCTGACCACTGTATTTCTGACCAGTGCGTTTATGACCACTGGGTTTCTGACCAGTGTGGTTTTGACCACTATGTTTCTGGCCACTGTATTTCTGACCACTGTGTTTCTGACCACTGTGTTTATGACTACTGTGTCTCTGACCTGTGTGTTTCCAACCACGGTGTTTGTGACCACTGTGTTTCTGACCACTGTGTTTCTGACCAATGTGTTTCTGACCAGTGTGTTTCAGACCGCTGTGTTTCTGACCATTGTGCGTTTGACCACTGTGTTTCTTACCACTAACTTTCTGACAAGTGTGTTTCTGACCAGTGTGTTTCTGACCACTGTGTTTCTAACCACTGTGTTTCTGACCATTGTGCTTCTGACCAATGTGTTTCTGAACAATGTGTTTCCGACCACTTTTTTTCCGACCATTGTGTTTCTGACCACTGTATTTCTGACAACTATGTTTCTGACCACTGTGTTTCTGACCACTGTGTTGCTGACAAATGTGTTTTTAACCAGTGTTTTTCTGACCAGTGTGTTTCTGACCACTGTGCTTCGGACCACTGTGTTTTGACCACTGTGTTTCTGACCAGTGTATTTCTGACCAGTGTGTTCCTGGCCAGTGTGTTTCTGACCATTGTGTTTCTGACCACTGTTTTTCTGATCACTGTGTTTCTGACCAGTGTGTTTCTGACGAGTGTGTTTTTCTGACCACTGTGTTTCTGCCCACTCTGTTTATGGCCAGTGTGTTTCTGACCACAGTGTTTCTCACCAGTGTGTTGCTAACCAGTGTGTTTCTAACCAGTGTGTTTCTGACAAGTGAGTTTCTGACCACTGTGTTTATGACCCGTGTGTTTCTGACCAGTGTGTTTGTGACCAGTGCGTTTCTGACCACTATGTTTCTAACCAAAGTGTTCCTAACCACAGTGTTTTTGACAACTGTGTTTCTGACCACTGTTTTTCTGACCAGTGTGTTTCTAACCACAGTGTTTATGACCACTGTATTTCGGACCACTGTGTTTTTGACCACCGTGTTTCTGACCACTGTGTTTCTGACCACTGTGTCTCAGACCTCTGTGTTTCTGACCAGTGTGTTCCTGACCAGTGTGTTTCTGGCCACTGTAGTTCTGACCAGTGTGTTTCTGACCATTGTGTTTCTGACCACTGTGTTTCTGACCACTGTGTTTCTGACCACTGTGTTTCATACCACTGTGTGTATGAACAGCGTGTTTCTGACCATTGAGTTTCTGACCATTGTGTTTCTGACCACTGTGTTTCTGACCAGTGTGTTTCTGACCACTGTGTTTTTTATCAGTGTGTTTGTGACCAGTGTGTTCTAACCAATGTGCTTCTGACCACATAGTCTCTGACCATTGTGTTTCTGACCAATGTGGTTTTGACCACTGTGTTTCAGACAACTCTGTTTCTGACCACTGGATTTCTGACCCCAGTGTTTCTGACCACTGCGTTTCTGACCAGCGTGTTTCTGACCAGTGTGTCTCTAACCACCGTATTCCTGACCACTGGGTTTCTGACCAGTGTGTGTTTGACCACTGTGTTTTGGACCACTGTGTTTCTGACCAATGCGTTCATGAACACTGTGTTCGTGACCAGTGTGTTCTTGACCAGTATGTTTCTGACCAGTTTGATTCTTACCACTGTGTTTCTCACCACTGTGTTTCTTACCAGTGTGTTTCTGACCACCGTGTTTCTCACCGCCCTGTTTCTGACCACTTTGTTTATGACCACTGTGTTTCTGACAACTGTGTTTCTGACCGGTGTGTTTCTGACCAGTGTGTTTCTGACCACTGTACTTTGACCACTGTGTTTCTGACCAGTGTGTTTCTGACCAGTGTGTTTCTGTCCAGGGTGTTCCTGACCAGTGTGTTTCTGACCAGTGTGTTTCTGACCACTATGTTTCTGACCACTGTGTTCCACACCAATGTGTTTCTGACCTCTGTGTTTCTGACCACTGTGTTTCTGACCAGTGTCTTTCTCACCACTGTGTTTCTACCCACTCTGTTTTTGGCCAGTGTGTTTCTGACCACAGTGTTTCTTACCAGTGTGTTGCTGAGCAGTGTGTTTTTGACCACTGTGTTTCTGACCACTGTGTTTCTGACCAGTGTGTTTCTGACCAGCGTGTTTCTGACCAGTGTGTTTATGACAACTGTGTTTCTGACCTAAGTGTTCGTGACCACTGTGTTTTTTACCACTGCGTTTCCGACCACTTTGTTTCTGACCACCGTGTTTCTAACCACTATTTCTGACCAGTGTGTTTCGAACCACTGTGTTCCTGACCACTGTGTTTCGGACCGCTGTGTTTCTGACCACTGTGTTTCTCATCACTGTGTTTTCGGACCACTGTGTTTCTGACCAGTGTGTTACTGACCACGGTGTATCTGACCACTGTGTTTCTGACCACTGTGTGTATGACCACTGTGTTTTTGACCAGTGTGTTTCTGAGTACTGCGTTTCTGACCAGTGTCTTTCCGACCAGTGTCTTCCTGACCAGTGTGTTTATGACTAGTGTGTTTCTGACCACTGTGTTTCTGACCACTGTGTTTCTGACCACTGTGTCTCAGACCACTGTGTTTCTGACCAGTGTGTTTCTGACCAGTTTGATTCTGACCACTGTGTTTCTGACCAGTGTGTTTATGACCACTGTGTTTCTCACCACTGTGTTTCTGAGCACTGTGTGTATGAACGGTGTGTTTCTGACCACTGTGTTTCTGGCCACTGGGTTTCTGACCAGTGGACTTCTCGTCACTGTGTTTCTTACCGCTGTGTTTCTTACCAGTGTGTTTATGACCACTGTGTTTCTGACCAGTGTATTTTTTACCACTGTGTTCCTGACCAGTGTGTTTTTGACCACTGTGATTCTGACCACTGTGTTTCTAACCACTGCGTTTCTGAACACTGTGTTTCCGACCACTGTGTTTCCGACCAATGTTTTTCTGACCACTGTGTATCTGACCACACTGTTTCTGACCATAATGATTCCGACCACTGTGTCTCTGACCACTTTTTTTTTGACACGTGTGTTTCTGACCACTGTGTTTATGACCAGTGTGTTTCATACCAATGTGTTTCTGACCAGCGTGTCTTCACCAGTGTGTTTCTGACCAACGTGCTTCTGACCAGTGTTGATCTGAGTACTGTGTTTCTGACCAGTGTGTTTCTGACCAGTGTGTTTCTGACCACAGTGTTTATGACCACTTTTTTTCTGACCAGTGTGTTTCCGACCAATGTGTTTCTGACCACCGCGTTTCTGACCACTGTGTTCATGACCAGTTTTTCTGACCATCGTGTTTCTGACCACTGTGTTTCTGACCACTGCGTTTCTGACCTGTGTGTTTCTGACCATTGTCGTTGTGACTACTGTGTTTCTTACCACTGAGTTTATAACCACTATGTTTCTGACCATTGTGTTTCTGACCACCGTGTTTCTGACCACTGTTTTTCGGACCAGTGTGTTTCTGACCACTGTGTTTCTTACCACTGTGTTTCTGACCAATGTGTTTCTGACGACTGTGTTTCCGACCACTGTGTTTCTGACCAGTGTGTTTCTTTCCACTGTGTTTCTGACCACTGTGTTTCTGACCACTGTTTCTGACCAGTGTGTTTCTGACCAGTGTGTTTCTGACCATTGTGTTTCTTACCACTGTGTTTCTGACCATTGTGTTTCTCACCACTGTGTTTCTGACCAGTGTGTTTCTGGCAACTGTGTTTCTGACCAGTGTGTTTCTGACCACTATGTTTCTGACCACTGTGTTTCTGACCACTGTGTTTATGACCATTGTTTTCCTGACCACTGTGACTGACGAGTGTGTTTTTGACCAGTGTGTTTCTGGCCAGTGTGTTCATGACCACTGTGTTTCCTACCAGCGTGTTTGTGACCTGTGTGTTTCTGACCACCGTGGTTCTGACCAATGTGGTTCATACCAGTGTGTTTCTGACCACTCTGTTTCTGACCACTGTGTTTATGACCACTGTGCTTCTGACCATTGTCTTTCTGACCACTGTGTTTTTGACCACTGTGTTTCAGACCACTGTGTGTCTGAATACTGTGTGTCTAACCAGTGTGTTTATAACCACTCTGTTTCTGACCACAATGTTTCTGACCACAGTGTTTCTGACCACTGTGTTTCTGACCACTGTGTTTCTGACCACAGTGTTACTGACCAGTGTGTCTCTGACCACTGTGTTTCTGATCACTGTCTTTCTGACCAGTGTGTTTCTGACCAGTGTGTTTCTGACCCGTGTGTTTCTGACCACTGTGTTTCTGACCACAGTGTTTCTGACCACTGTGTTTCTGACCAGTGTGTTTATGACCAGGGCGTTTCTGACCAGTGTGTTTCTGACAAGTGTGTTTCTGACCGCTGTGTTTCTGACCAGTGTGTTTTTGACCACTGTGTTTCTGACCACTGTGTTTATGACCACTGTGTCTCAGACCACTTTGTTTCTGACCAGTGTGTTTCTGACCTGTTTGTTTCTAACCAATGTGTTTCTGACAAGTGTGTTTCTGACCACTGTGTTTCTGACCACTCTCTTTCTGACAACTGTGTTTGTGACCGCTGTGTTGCATACCACTGTGTGTATGAACAGTGTGTTTCTGACCAGTGTGTTTCTGACCACTGTGTTTCTGACCACTGTGTTTCTGACCAGTGTGTTTCTGACCACTGTGTTTCTGACCAGTGTGTTTTTGACCAGTGTGTTTCTGACCAATCTGTTTCTGACCAGTGTGTTTTTGACCACTGTGTTTCTGACCACTCTGTTTCTGACCACTGGGTTTCTGACCCTTCTGTTTCTGACCACTCTGTTTCTGACCACTGGGTTTCTGACCCTTCTGTTTCTGACCACTCTGTTTCTGACCACTGTGTTTCGGACCAGTGTGTTTCTGACCAGTGTGTTTCTGACCACTGTGTTTCTGACCACTGTGTTTCTGACCAGTGTGTTTCTGACCACTGTGTTTCTGACCAGTGTGTTTTTGACCAGTGTGTTTCTGACCAATCTGTTTCTGACCACAGAATTTCTGACCATTATGTTCCTGACCACTGTGGTTTTGACCACTGTGTTTCTGACCACTCTGTTTCTGACCACTGGGTTTCTGACCCTTCTGTTTCTGACCACTCTGTTTCTGACCACTGTGTTTCTGACCAGTGTGTTTATGACCACTGTGTTTCTGACCACTGTGTTTTTGACCCTTGTGTTTCTGACCACTTTGTTTATGACCACTGTGTTTCTGACCACTGTGTTTCTGATCACTGTGTTTCTGACTACTGTGTCTCTGTCTATTGTGTTTCTAATCACTGTGTTTCTGACCACTGTGTTTCTGACCACCGTGCTTCTGACCAATGTGTTTATGACCACTATGTTTCTGACCACAGTGTGTCTGACCACTGTGTTTATTACCACTGTATTTCTGACAAGTGTGTTTCTGACCAGTGTTTTTCTGACCACTGTCTTCCTAACCACTGTGTTTATGACTACTGTGTTTCTGAACACTGTGTTTGCGACCAATGTGTTTCTTACCACTGTGTTTCTGACCACTGTGCTTCTGACCACTGTGTTTCTGACCACTGTGTTTCTGACCACTGTGTTTTTGACTAGTGTGTTTCTGGCCACTGTGTTTCTGACCACTGTGTTTCTGACCATGGTGCTTCTGACCAGTGTGCTTCTGACCACCGTCTTTCAGACCACTGTGTTTCTGACCACTGTGTTTATGACAAGTGTGTCTCGGACCACTGTGTTTCTGACCACTGTGTTTCTGACCAGTGTGTTTCTGACCGGTGTTTTACTGACCACTGTGTTTCTGACCACAGTGTTTATGACCACAGTGTTGCTGACCAGTGTGTTTCTGACCACTGTGTTTCTGAGCACTGTGTCCCTGGCCAGTGTGTTTCGGACCAATGTGTTTCTGACCAGTGTGTTTTTTACCACAGTGTTTCTGACAGCTGTGCTTCTGACCACTGTGTTTCTGACAACTGTGTTTCCGAAAATTGTTCTTTTGACCAGTGTGTCTCTGACCACTGTGTTTATGACTACTGTCTTCCTGACCAGTGTGTTTATGACCAGTGTGTTTCAGACCGGTGTGTTTCTGACCACTGTGTTTCTGACCACAGAATTTCTGACCACTGTGTTTGTGATAAGTGTGTTTATGACCAGTGTGTTTCGGACCAGTGTGTTTTTAACCAGTGTGTTTCTGACCACTGTGTTTTTGACCAGTGTGTTTCTGACCACTGTGTTTCTGACCATTGTGTTTCTGACCAATGTGTCTCAACCACTGTGTTTGTGACCAGTGTGTTTCTGACCACTGTGTTTCTGATAAGTGTGTTTCCGACGACTGTGTTTATGAACACTGTGTTTTTGACCACTGTGTTTCTGACCAATGTGTTTCAGGCCACAGTGTGCATTAACAGTGTGTTTCTGACCATTGTGTTTCTGACCACTGTGTTTCTGACCAATGTTTTTCTGACCAGTGTGTTTCTGACCACTGTGTTTCTGACCAGTGTGCTTCTGACCAGTGTGTTTCTGACCAATCTGTTTCTGACCACAAAGTTTCTGACCATTTAGTTTCTGACCACTGTGGTTTTGACCACTGTGTTTCTGACCACTCAGTTTCCGACCAATGGGTTTCCGACCCCTGTGTTTGTGACCACTGTGTTTCTGACCACTGTGTTTCTGACCAGTGTGTTTCTGACCAGTGTGTTTGTGACCACTGTGTTTATGACCACTGTGTTTCTGACCAGTGTGTTTATGACCACTGTGTTTCTGACCACTGTATTTTTGACCCTTTTGTTTCTGACCATTGTGTTTCTGACTACTGTGTTCATGACCACTGTGCTTCCGACCACTGTGTTTCTGGCCATTGTGTTTCTGACCACTGTTTTTCTGACCAATGTGTTTATGACCAGTGTGTTTCTGACCCCCATGTTTCTGACCACTGTGTGTGTGACGACTGTGTTTCTTACCACTGTGTTTCTGACAAGTACGTTTCTGACCAGTGTTTTTCTGACCACGGTGTTCCTAACCACTGTGTTTCTGACCACTGTGTTTCTGAACACTGTGTTTCCGACCACTGTGTTTCCGACCATTGTGTTTCCGACCATTGTGTTTTTGACCACTGTGTTTCTGACCACTGTGCTTCTGCCTTCTGTGTTTGTGACCACTGTGTTTCTGACCAATGTGTTTCTTACCATTGTGTTTCTGACCACTGTGTTTCTGACCACTGTGTTTCTGACCATTGTGTTTCTCACCAGTGTGTTTCTGACATCCGTGTTTCTGACCACTGTATTTGTGACCAGTGTATTTCTGACCAGTGTGCTTCTGACCAGTGTGTTTCTAACCACTGTGTTTGTGACCACTGTGTTTCTGACCACTGTGTTTCTGACCACTGTGTATCTGATCACTCTCTTTCTGACCACTTTGTTTCTGACCACTGTGTTTCTGACCGCTGTGAATCTGACCACTTTGTTTCTGACCGCTCCATTTATGACCACTGTGTTTGTGACCACTGTGTTTCTGACCCGCCTGTCTTTGACCATTGTGTTTCTGACCACTGTGCTTCTGACCACTGTGTTTCTGACCACTGTGTTTCTGACCACTATGTTTCTGACCACTGTGTTTCTGACCACTGTGTTTCTGACCACTGTGTTTCTGACCACTGTGTTTCTGACATCCGTGTTTCTGACCACTGTGTTTGTGACCAGTGCGTTTATGACCAGTGTGTTTCTGACCAGTGTGTTTCTAACCACTGTGTTTCTGACCACTGTGTTTCTGACCACTGTGTTTCTGACCACTGTGTATCTGATCCATGTGCTTCTGACCACTGTGTTTCTAACACCGTGTTTCTGACCGCTCTGTTTCTGACCACTGTGTTTCTGACCAGTGTGTTTCTGACCACTGTGTTTCTGACCATTGTGCTTCTCACCACTGCGTTTCTAACCACTGTGTTTCTGACCACTGTGTTTCTGACCTCTCTGTTTCTGACCATTGTGTTTCTGACCAGTGTGTTTCTGACCAGTGTGTTTCTGACCAGTGTGTTTCTGACCATTGTGTGTCTGACCACCGTGTTTCTGACCAGTGTTTTTTCTCACCAGTGTGTATCTTACAGCCGTGTTTCCGACCAATGTGTTTCTGACCACTGTGTTTTCGACCACTGTATTTCCCACCACTTTGTTTCTGACGAGTGTGCTTCTGACCAGTGTGTTTCTGACCACTGTGCTATAAACCACTGTGTTTCTGACCAACGTGTTTCTGACCACTGAGTTTCTGACCACTGTGCTTCTGACCAGTTTGGATCCGACTACTGTGTTTCTGACCAGTGTGTTTCTATCCATTGTCTTTCTGACCAGTGTGTTTATGACCATAGTGTTTATGACCAGTGTGTTTCTGACCTGTGTGTTTCTGACCAATGCGTTTCTGACCACCGTGTTTCTAACCACAGTGTTTCTGACCACTCTGTTTCTGACCACTTTGTTTGTGACCACTGTGTTTCTCAACAGTGTGTGTCTGACCACAGCGTTTCTGACCAGTGTGTTTATGACCACTGTGTTTCTGACCACTGTGTTTCTGACCACTGTGTTTCTGACCAGTGTGTTTCTGACCAGTTTGTTTCTGACCACTGTGTTTCTGACCACTTTGTTTCTGACCATTGAGTTTCTGACCACTGTGTTTCTGACCACTGTGTATCTGACCACTGTGTATCTGACCACTGTGTATCTGACCACTGTGTATCTGACCACTGTGTATCTGACCACTGTGTATCTGACTACTGTGTGTCCGACCACTGTGTTTCTGACCACTGTGTTTCTAACCACTGTGTTTCCGACCATTGTGTGTCTGATCACTGTGTTTCTGACCACTGTGTTTCTGACAACTCTGTTTCTGACCACTGTGTTTCTGACCACTTTGTTTCTGACCATTGAGTTTATGACCACTGTGTTTCTGACCACTGTGTTTCTGACCACTGTGTATCTGACCACTGTGTATCTGATTACTGTGTGTCCGACCACTGTGTGTCTGACCACTGTGTTTCTGACCACTGTGTTTCTGACAGCTCTGTGTCTGACCACTGTGTTTCTGACCACTGTGTTTATGACCACTGTGTTTGTGAGCACTTTGTTTCTCACCAGTGTGTTTCTGACCAGTGTGTTTCTAGCCACTGTGTTTTTTTGAGCACTGTGTTTCTGACCAGTGTGTTTCTGACCACTGTGTTTCTGACCACTGTATTTATAACCAGTGTGTTTCTGACCACTGTGTTTCTGACCACTGTGTTTACTACCAGTGTGTTTCTGACCAGTGTGTTTCTGACCAGTGTGTTTCTAACCAATGTGTTTCAGACCACTGTGTTTCTGACCACTGTGTTTCTGACCACTGTGTTTCTGACCACTGTGTTTCTAACCACTGTGTTTCCGACCATTGTGTGTCTGATCACTGTGTTTCTGACCACTGTGTTTCTGACCACTGTGTTTCTGATCGCTATGTGTGTGACCACTGTGTTTCTGACCACTGTATTTATGACCACTGTGTTTGTGACCACTGTGTTTCTGACCTGTGTGTTTCTGACCAGTGTGTTTATAGCCACTGTGTTTCTGACCACTTTGTTTCTGACCAGCGTGTTTCTTACCACAGTGTGTCTGACCACTGTGTTTCTGACCAGTGCTTTTTCTGACCAGTGTGTTTCTGACCACCGTGTTTCTGACCACTGTGTTTCTGACCACTGTGTTTCCGACCACTGTCTTTCTCACCACTATGTTTCGGAGGAGTGTGTTTCTGACCAGTGTGTTTCTGACCACTGTGTTATTTACCACTGTGTTTCTGACCAGCATGTTTCTGACCAGAGTGGTTCTGACCACTGTGCTTCGGACCAGTTTGGATCCGACTACTGTGTTTCTGACAAGTGTGTTTCTATCCAGTGTCTTTCTGAGCACTGTGTGTATGACCACTGTGTTTATGATTAGTGTGTTTCTGACCATTGTGTTTCTGACCACTGTGTTTCTGACATGAGTGTCGTTGAGTGTACTTCCTGGAGCGACCACCAAGGGTTGGTCGAACCCTGATCTGACTTTAGATTTGGACTCCTTGGATTTTTCCATGCAGGATTGAGCTTTGAATTGCTCGATTTGAGTGAGTATTCAGAAAGTTAGCCTAGCCCGAAAAACGGATGTTGGGTGGGTGGAATCTGGTACCCGCCATGGGTGGCTGGATATTCCACCACCAGGGATCCAAGTTCATTCCTAATGGCCTCCAAATGCACCCGGGGCATCAATGAGGTGACCATACGGACCTCCTTGACCAGGATGAACTTCACCTTGACTTGTGGGCGAGGAAAGGCGCTTCGACGGGTCATCGTCGAAGCGCCTCCCGTTGCCTAGAGTGCAAGACCAGGTGGGCGGCTCCGCCAAGGGTTACTTCGATGGCCGCAGCAGGGGCTCTACTTCTCTGTTCTGGGCGTGCTTGGATGCGTTGGAAAGCTTAGATTACAGGCTATCAGGATATGATGTAATCTCAGTGTGCAAAGGAATAAAAATTGTGCTTTGATTCAGTTATACTGAATGCGACGTGTTCTGTCCCCTCACATCCGTGATCCTTGTGCTCCACACTCTTCACCAAAGGTGTCCCTTGACTGCCCCAAACCTTGGTAGGATGAAGCAGTGAGAGCTAGGCATCCCTGAGGGTGCCTCTACACCCACTATAGCTAGCAAAGGGATATGGGCCCTAGATATACAACGTTCATGCTACCGCCGCGCGCCATGGCACCGACCGAGCAAGATAGCATCGGCGTCTCCAAGTTCGACGGACTTGGCTTCCACCTTTGGAGGTGGGAGTTTGAGGTCTTCCTTGATCACAAGGGCCTGCTTGAGCTGGTCAATGGTGAAGAAACTGCCCCTCTGGATACTGCAACGCCCGAGGAAGTGGAAGCGTACAATAAGCGCAACAAGAAGGCGCTTGCTCTCTTGGTGTATGCGCTTGCTCCAACACAGCGCTCCCTCCTCCAAGGGTGCACGGAGGCCGCGGAGGCCTGGAAGAAACTCTGCACCATCTACCAGTCCACCAACCTTGCTAACCAGCTCTTCGTCTTCGAGAGGGTTGTCACCCTCCGAGCCAACGAAGGCGACGACATGATGGAGATCCTGCAGCAGATTGAGTCCCTCACTGCCGAGTGCGTAGCCACCGGATGGAAGGTCGACCCTCTGTTGCAAGCCATTATCCTCCTCCTGGCCATGCCGGACAGTTGGAGTCCCATGATCACCGTCGTAGGCGGCTGGTCCGCCAATGAGCTGAAGTACCCGAAGGTGACTGAGTACGTCCGCAATGAATGGATGCGGCGTGGTGGGAGAGAGAGTGGGGCGACATCAACTTCCGCCTATGCCGTCCGCCCTCAAGGTGGAGGGGGGTGCAAGAAGGAGAAGGATGCCAACCAGGGCACCAAGAGAGTTGACAAAAAGGAGGAGTGCTAAAATTGTGGAAAACAGGGCCACTAGGCACGTGATTGTCCCAACAAGAAGTCGGACCAGTCCAGGAAGGGCGGGAAGAAGGACATCCAAGCCATGATGGCCAAGGAGTCTACCGACTTGACAGATCCGGAAGTCACTGTCATCGACTCCGGATCAGGCCGCATCACACAATGCAACCGGGCGGCATTCGTCACCTACGGCGCCACCGAGCGGCGCATGACAGTGGCCAACGGCAAAACAGAGTTGGCCGCGGGCAGAGGCAATGTTCGCATTGAGTCAGTGGTGAACGGTAAAGTCATTCCGTACACCATCTACGACGTGCTCCACATGCCCAACTTTGGGGCAAACCTGCTCTCGGTGAGCCGCCTTACCGACAAGGGGCTCGGGTTGCTCTTCAACAAGAAGGAGGCTATCATCCGGAAGGAGGGGGACGGCAAGGTGATTGCACGTGGCAAGAAGGAGGAGGACCTGTACCTTCTCCATACCAAGGTTCTTGCTGATGCGGTGAGGACAAGCGCCGCTCACCTCGCGACGAATGATGAGGGGGACCTGGACCTATGGCATCGCCGTTTGTGCCACACCGCTCCCTCAACGGTGAGGGACATGGCAAAGAAGGTAGTGGTGCGGGGTCTTGAGGACAAGAAGCTCGACGTAGCCAAGGATGTCGTATGCGAGCCGTGCGTGGTCGGTAAGGCGACACGGCAGCCGTTTAATAGCAAATCGACGGGAGCGTCGGCAAAGTTGGAGGTGGTCCACACTGACATGTGTGCACCATTCGAGAGCTCCATTGGGGGTGCTCGCTACTTCGTCACCTTCATCGACGACCAGAGCCGCAAGCTCTACCTCTACATCATCAAGAGAAAGAGTGATGTCCTGACTTGTATGCACGAGTTTGTGGCGGCAGTGGAGTGGCAAACGGAGTTGAAGGTGAAGGCGTTCCAGAGCGACAACGGTGGAGAGTACGAGGGCTGCTCAGCATGGATGAAGAGCAAGGGGATCACGTGGCAGAACACTACGCCACACTCTCCGCAGCAGAATGGCATCGCTGAGAGAGCAAACCGAACCATCCTCAACATGGTCCGGTCCATGTTGAGTGACGCTAGCCTCGCGCAGCGGTACTGGTGCGAGGCGGCGCGGACAGCGGCATACATCATGAATCTGACGCTGACAAAGCCGCTAAAAGTTGCAGAGTCCTAGGTGTGGAAGACGCCACAAGTAGTGTGGAGCGGGAGGAAGCCAACAGGGGCACACCTCCGCACGTTTGGTTGTGTTGCACATGCTGCTGTGCAGGCACGGCAGGGGTGGGGCAAGCTGGACCCGCGGACTCGCCGGTGCATCTTCGTCGGGTACGAGAGCGGGAGCAAGGCGTACTGGCTTTTTGACCCGCGGAGGTAGCAGATCGTGAAGAGTCACGACGTCACGTTCAACGAGGCCAGCTGTTGGACGGACAAGGACGCGGGTCTCTCCAGGCATGGAGAGTGGCTGCCACTCCTTGAGAGGGAGACACCGGAGGACGCAAAAGAGGGTGATGTCCCATCGGCTCCAACCGGTGAGAACCATCCGGGTAATGTTGGAGCGGCTGATTTCCATTAAGTCGAGTCGGCCAATGAGTCCAAGGTGGCGCCGAACCAGGAAGCGGGGAGTGAGCCCGCATCTCCACGGTCCCCACGAGAGGGGGAGCAGGCCAGCGGTGCGAGTGGCACTGCGAGGGGGCAGCAGCAGCAGCAGCCCCGGAGAAGCGGATGCACAAGGAGGAGGGCAAAGAGGTACGATGCCGCAGAGGGCATCTGGACTGGGCTCGCTTGAGCATTCTTTGTGCAAGAGGAGCCTGAGACCATCAAGGAGGTGTTGCAGCGGAAGGATGGGGCTGAGTGGGAGGGAGCTATAAAATCTGAGCTCGCCTCCCATGAAAAGAACGGCACTTGGCATCTGATTGACAGGCCGGAGGGCGCGAAAATCATCGCCTCCAGGTGGATCTTCAAGAAGAAGCTCACCAAGGAGGGGAAGGTGGAGCGGTACAAGGCGCGGCTGGTCGCTAAGTGGTACGCCCAGCGAAAGGGTGAACACTACAATGAAACCTTCGCGCCGATGGCGAAGTTCGCCTCCATTTGCTCCATCCGCTCGGTGGCAACGGTTCACGACTACGATGTCCACCAAATGGACATGAAAACTACATTCCTCAATGGCGACCTGGACAAGGAAGTCTACATGGAGGTGCTAGAGGGGGTGGACGCGCCGCCGGGGAAGGTGTGCCGGCTTCGCAAGGCGCTCTACAAGCTGAAGTCAGCGCCACTCATGTGGTGCCTGAAAATGGACGGCTTCATGGCCGAGCTTGGCTTCAAGCGCTGCGAGGCGGATCACAGCGTATACGTGCGAAAGCAGCCGGGGTTGCACCAGATCGTGGCACTCTACATGGACGATCTCATCCTCGTGTCGTCGAACATGGAGGAGTTGGTGAACCTGAAGCGACAGCTGGGCGGTTGGTTCAAAATGACTGACATGGTCGAGCTCGAGTACTACCTCGGCGTCGCCATCAAGAGGGACCGCAAGGCACGCAGGCTCGAGATGGGGTATGCAAAGTACGTGCAAGAGGTGCTCCGCCGCTACAACATGGTGGAGTGCAGCCCCATCGGCACACCCATGACCACCACGTGTGAGCTGAGCGCGAGCACGGGCCCTAGCACAGACGAGGAGAAGGAGGAGATGGCAGGTGTGCCATGCCAGTCCGCAGTGGGGAGCATTATGTACGCCATGGTGGCGACGCGGCCCGACCTGGCCTTCGCGGAGGGCCAAGTGAGCCGATACGTTGCTGACCCCGGGCCACTGCATTGGCAAGCGGTGAATCGGATCCTCCGCTATCTGAAGGCGACAAAACAGTCGCGGCTCGTGTTTGGAGGGGGAGCGCGTGACGACTCCCTCGATTTGGTCGGCTACTCAGATGCCAACTGGGCTGGTGATGTGGATGACATAAAATCAACATCGGGGTACGTGTTTGTGCTTGGTGGTGCGGCAGTTTCATGGGCAAGCAGGAAGCAGGACTGCGTGGCGCTGTCCAGCACCGAAGCGGAGTACATCGCGCTCGCGGAAGCCGCAAATGAGGTGGTGTGGCTGAGGCGGCTGCTAAAGGAGATCGGCGTACCGCAAAGGAAGCCAACAGTACTCGACGTTCACAACATGAGTGCCATCGGCCTGACTCAGAACCCAGTGCTGCACAGGAGGACCAAGCACATCAAGATCCGTTATCACTACGTACGTGACTTGGTGGCGAAGGGGGGTGCGGCTATTGTGCATTGTGGCACTAAGCGCATGCTCGTCGATGCCATGACCAATGCACAGCCCAAGGACAGGCACGACACGAGCTGCATGAAGCTTGGTCTGCGCTGTGAAGTTTAAAATGCTACAGGTTCCAAGGGCAGGGCATCAAGGCTGCGGTGCAAGGGGGAGATTGTTGACATGGCGTGCCCCTTGCCACGAGTGCCGTTGAGTGTACTTCCTGGTGCAACCACTGAGGAGTGGTCGTACACACCTTACTTTAGATTTGGATTGCTTGGATTTTTCCATGCAGGATCGAGCTTTGAATTGCTCAATTTGAGTGAGTATTCAGAAACTTAGCCTAGCCCGAAAAACGGGTGTTGGGTGGGTGGAATCTGGTACCCGCCATGGGTGGCGGGATATTCCACCACCATCCTAGTTCATTCCGAATGGCCTCCAAATGCAACCGGGGCAGGAATGAGGTGACCATAAGGACCTCCTTGACCAAGATGAACTTCTCCTCGACTTCTGAGTGAGGAAAGGCGCTTCGACGGGTCATAGTCAAAGCGTCTCCGATTGCCTATAGTGCAAGACGAGGTGGTCGGCTCCACCAAGAATTACTTCAACGGCCGCAGCAGGAGCTCTACTGCTCCGTTTTGGGCATGCTTGGATGTGTTGGAAAGCATATATTACAAGCTATAAGGATTTGATGTAATCTCACTGTTAAAAGTAACAAAAATTGTGTTTCGATTCAGTTCTACTGAATGCGACGTGTTCTGTCCCCTCACATCCGTGATTCGTGTGCTCCACACTCTTCACCAAAGGTGTCCCTTGGCTGCCCCAAACCTTGGTGTGTGTTTCTGACCAGTGTGTTTCTGACCATTGTGTTTATGACAACTGTGTTCCTAACCAGTGTGTTTCTGACCAATGTGTTTCTAACCACTGTGTTTCCGACCATTGTGTTTCTGACCACTGTGTTTATGACCACCGTGTCTCTGACCATTGTGTTTCTGACCAGTGTGTTTCTGACCCCTGTGTTTCTTACCAGTGTGTTTCTGACCACTGTGGCTCTGACCACTGTATTTCTGACCACTGTGTTCCTGACGAGCGTGTTTCTGTCCACGGGGTTTCTGACCGCCATGTTCCTGACCACTTTGTTTCTGACCACTGTGTTTTTGACCACTGTGTTTCTCACCAGTTTGCTTATGACCACTGTGTTTCTGACCAGTGTGTTTCTTACCACTGTGTTTCTGACCACTGCGTTTCTGACCACTGTGTTTCTGACCACCGTGTTTCTGACCACTGTGTTTCTGACCAGTGTTTTCCTTACAACTGTGTTTATGACCACTGTGTTTCTGACCGTCGTGTTTCAGACAAGTGTTTCTATGACCTATGTGTTTTTGACCACTGTGTGTCTGGCCACTGTGTTTCTGACCAGTGTTTTTTCTGACCAGTGTGCTTCTGACCACCGTGTTTCTGACCACTGTGTTTCTGAGCACTGTGTTTCCGACGACTGTCTTTCACACCACTGTGTTTCTGACGAGTATGTTTCTAACCAGTGCGTTTCTGACCACTGTGTTATTGACCACTGTGTTTCTGACCAGCGTATTTCTGACCAGTGTGTTTCTGACCACTGTGCTTCTGACCACTGTGTTTCGGACCACTGTGTTTATGACCGCTGTGTGTCTGACCACTGTGTTTCTGACCACTGTGTTAATGACCACTGTGTTTTTGACCACTTTGTTTATCACCAGTGTGTTTCTGACCAGTGTGTTACTAGCCACTGTGTTTTTGACCACTGTGTTTCTGACCAGTGTGTTTCTGACCACTGTGTTTTTGACCAATGTGTTTCTCACCTCTGTGTTTCTGACCACTGAGTTTCTGACCACTGTGTTTATGATCACTGTTTTTCTGTCCACTGTGTTGTTGACCAGTGTGTTTCTGACCAGTGTGTTTCTGACCACTGTGTTTCTGACCAATGTTTTCCTGACCAGTGTGTTTCTGACCACTAAGTTTCTGACCAATGTGTTTTGTTCCACTGTGTTTCTGACCACTGTGTTTTCCACCAGTGTGTTGCTGACCACTGTGTGTCTGACCACTGTGTTTCTGGCCAGTGTTTTTCTGACCAGCGTGTTTCTGACCACAGTGTTTTTGACCACTGTGTTTCTGACCACTGTGTTTCTGACTACTGGGTTTTGTGACGGGTGTGTTTCTGACCAGTGTGTTTCTTACCACTATGTTCCTGACCACTGTGTTTCTGACCTGCGTGTTTCTGACCAGTGTGTTTCTGACCACTGTGCGTCTGACCAGTATGGATCTGACTACTGTGTTTCTGACTAGTGTATTTCTGACCAGTTTGTTTCTGACCACTGTGTTTATGACCACTGTGTTTCTGACCAGTGTGTCTCTGACCAGTGTGTTTCTGACCACTGCGTTTCTGACTAGTGTGTTCCTAACCACTGCGTTTCTGACCACTGTGTTTCTGACCAGTGTGTTTCTGACCACTGTGTTTCTGACCAATGTGTTTCTGACCAGAGTGTTTCTGACCACTGTGTTTCTGACCAGTGTGTTTCTGACCACTGTGTTTCTGACCACCGTGTTTCTGACCACCGTGTTTCTGACCACTGTGTTTGTGACCACTGTGTTTCTGACCACTGTGTTTCTGACGAGTGTGCTTCTGACCAGTGTGTTTCTGACCAATGTGTTCCGGACCACTGTGTTTCCGACCAGCGTGTTTCTGTGCAGTGTGTTTCTGACCTCTGTGGTTCTGACCA
This sequence comes from Penium margaritaceum, assembly GCA_023375785.1. NCBI lineage: Eukaryota > Viridiplantae > Streptophyta > Zygnematophyceae > Desmidiales > Peniaceae > Penium > Penium margaritaceum. Next base: position 40,673 of record SZWC01015525.1, on the reverse strand, counting down.
GTGTGGATCTGACTACTGTGTTTCTTACCAGTGTGTTTCTGACCAGTGTGCTTCTGACCGCTGTGTTTATGACCACTGTGTTTCTGACCAGTGTGTTTATGACCAGTATGTTTCTGTCCATTGCGTTTTTGACCACCGTGTTCCTGACCGCTGTGTTTCTGACCAATGTGTTTCTGACCACCGTGTTTCTGACCAGTGTGTTTATGACCACTGTGTTTCTGACCAGCGTGTTTCTTACCACTGTGTTTCTGACCACTGTGTTTCTGACCACCGTGTTTCTGACCACTGTGTTTCTGACCAGTGTTTTTCTGACAACTGTGTTTCTGAGCACTGTGTTTCTGACCATCGTGTTTTAGACAAGTGTGTCTATGACCAATGTGTTTCTGACCACTGTGTTTCTGACCAGTGTGTTTATGAACACTGTGTTTCTGTCCACTGTGTTTCTGACCAGTGTGTTTTTGACCACTGTGTTTCGGACCACTGTGTTTCTGACCACTGTGTTTCTGACCACCGTGTTCCTGACCACTGTGTTTCTGACCAGCGTGTTTCTGACCACTAAGTTTCTGACCACCGTGATTCTAACCAATGCGGATCTTAGTACTGTGTTTGTGACCAGTGTGTTTTTGACCAGTGTGTTGCTCACCACTGTGTTTATGACCACTGTGTTTCTGACCACTGTGTTCCGACCAGCGTGTTTTTGATCACTGCGTTTCTGACCACCATGTTCATGACCACTGTGTTTCCGACCACTGTGTTTCTGACCACTGCGTTTCTGACCAGTGTGTTTACGACCACTATACTTCTGACCAGTATATTTCTTACCACTGTGTTTCTGACCACTGTGTTTCTGACCACTGTGTTTCCGACCACCGTGTTTCTGACCACTGTGTTTCTGACCAGTGTTTTTCTGTAAACTGTGTTTATGACGACTGTATTTCTGACCATCGTGTTTCAGACAAGTGTTTCTATGACCAATGTGTTTTTGACCACTGTGTTTTTTACCACTGTGTTTCTGACTACTGTGTTTCTGACCACTCTGTTTCTGACCAATGTGTTTCTGACAACTGTGTTCTTGACCACTATGTTTCTGACCACTGTGTTTATGACCAGTGTGTTTGTGACCATCGTGTTTCTGACCACTGTGTTTATGACCAGTGTGTTTCTGACCAATGTGTTTCTGACCACTGTGTTTCTTACCACTTTGTTTCGGACGAGTATGTTTCTGACCAGTGTGTTTCTGACCACTGTGTTTCTGACCA
>SZWC01015525.1:2812-28994 GCA_023375785.1 Penium margaritaceum | reverse complement strand
GTGTAGCAATAAGGCCCAAAGCATGGCATTTGATAATTTCAAGTTGCATAAGAGAATGGTTGTGTAGTGATAGTGAACCAGACCATGGAATGTACAATGTTGTTGCTTGGGAATAGGTGTGAAAATGGTGTTTTGAGTCTGACTGTCCCTTGGTTTTTTGGCCATTGCCAGCTCTCAGCCCTCTAATATAAGGGATGCCTCTGGAACCACATCGATGTTTCCAAGCAGCGCTACATCGATGTACCGTTGTGGACATCGATGTACCATTGTTTGAGGTACCGCAGTCAACTCTGGTTTCTGACTACTGTGTTTCTGACCAGTGTGTTTCTGACCACTGTGTTTCTGACCACTGTGTTTCTGGCCACTCTGTTTCTGGCCAGTGTGTTTCTGACCAATGTGTTTCTGACCATTGTGTTGCTGACCAGTGTTTTTCTGACCATTGTGTTTCTGAACAGGGTGTTTCTGACCAATGCGTTTCTGACCACTGCGTTTCTGACCGAGTGTTTTTCTGACCACTGTGTTTCTGACCGCTGTGTTTCTGACCAATGTGTTTCTGACCGGTGAGTTTCTTACTGCTGTGTTTCTGACCACTGTGTTTCTGACCAGTGTGTTTCTAACCATTGTGCGTGTGACTAGTGAGTTTTTTACAACTGTGTTTCTGACCACTGTGTTTCTGACCACTGTGTTTCTGACCAGTGTGCTTCTGACCAGTGTGTTTCTGACTAGTGTGTTTCTGACCACCGTGTTTCTGACAACTGTGTTTCTGACCACCGTGTTTCTGCCGAGTGTGTTTATGACGAGTGTGTTTCTGACGAGTCTGTTTCTGACCACTGTGTTTCTGGCCACTCTGTTTCTGGCCAGTGTGTTTCTGACCACTGTGTTTCTGACCTGTGTGTTGCTGACCTGTGTTTTTCTGACCACTGTGTTTCAGACAAGGGTGTTTGTGACCACTGTGTTTCTGACCGCTGTAATTCTGACCGAGCGTGTCTCTGACCACTGTGTTTCGGACCACTGTGTTTCTGACCAGTGTGTTTCTGACCAATGTGTCTGCCCACTGTGTTTCTGACCATTGTGTTTCTGACCAGTGGGTTTCTGACCACTGTGTTTCTGACCACTGTGTTTATGACCACTGTGTTTCTCACCACTGTGTTTCATACCACTGTGTTTCTGAGCACCGTGTCTCTGACCAGTGCGCTTCTGACCAGTGCGTTTCTGACAACTGTGTTTCTGACCACTGTGTTTCTGACCAGTGTGTTTCAGTCCGGTGTGTTTCTGACCACTGTGTTTCTGACCACTGTGTTTATGACCACTGTGTTCCTGACCACTTTGTTTCTCACCAACGTGTTTCTGACCAGTGTGTTTCTGACCATTGTGCGCCTGACCAGTGAGTTTCTGACCACTGTGTTTCTGACCACTGTGTTTCTGACCACTGTGTTTCTGACCACTGTGTTTATGAACAGTTTGTTTCTGACCAGTGTGTTTCTGACCAGTGTGTTTCTTACCACTGTGTTTTTGACAATTGTGTTTCTGACCACCATGTTTCTGCCCAGTGTGTTTATGACCAGTGTGTTTCTGACGAGTGTGTTTCTGACGAGTGGGTTTCTGACCACTGTGGTTCTGACCAGTGTTTTTCTGACCACTTTGTTTCTGACCACTATGTATCTGACCACTGTGTTTCTGACCTGTATGTTTCTGACCGCTTTGTTTCTGACCACTGTGTTTCTGAGCACTGTGCTTCTGACCACTGCGTTTGTGACCACTATGTTTCTGACCTGTGTGTCTCTGACCGCTGAGTTTCTGACCACTGTGTTTCTGACCACTGTGTTTCTGACCAGCGTGATTCTGACCACTGTGTTTCTGACCAGTGTGTTTCTCAACACTGTGCTTCTGACATCGGTGTTTCTGACCACTCTGTTTCTGACCAGTGTTTTTCTGACCAATGTGTTTCGGACCAGTGTATTTCTGACCACTGTGTTTCTGACCAGTGTGTTTCTGACCACGGTGCTTCTGACCACTGTGTTTCTGACCACTGTGTTTCTGACCACTGTGCTTCTGACCACTGTGTTTCTGACCACTGTGTTTCTGACCACTGTGTTTCTGACCACTGTGTTTCTGACCAGTGTGTTTCTGACCACTGTGTTTCTGACCACTGTGTTTAAGACCACCGTGTTTCTGACCATTGTGTTTCTGACCAGTGGGTTTCTGACCACTGTGTTTCTGACCACTGTGTTTAAGACCACCGTGTTTCTGACCATTGTGTTTCTGACCAGTGGGTTTCTGACCACTGTGTTTCTGACCACTGTGTTTAAGACCACCGTGTTTCTGACCATTGTGTTTCTGACCAGTGGGTTTCTGACCACTGTGTTTCTGACCACTGTGTTTAAGACCACCGTGTTTCTGACCATTGTGTTTCTGACCAGTGGGTTTCTGACCACTGTGTTTCTGACCACTGTGTTTCTGACCACTGTGTTTCTGACCACTGTGTTTCTGACCAGTGTGTTTCTGACCACTGTGTTCCTGACCAGTCTGTTTCTGACCAAAGTGTTTCTGACCACCGTGTTTCTGACAATTGTGTTTCTGACCACTGTGTTTATGACCACCGTGTTTCTGACCATTGTGTTTATGACCAGTGTGTTTCCGACCACTGTGTTTCTGACCACATTGTTTCTGACCACTGTGTTTCTCACCAGCGTGCCTCTGACCAGTGAGTTTCTGACCCCTGTGTTTCTGACCAGTGTGTTTCTGACCACTGTGGTTCTGTCCACTGTATTTCTGACCACTGTGTTTCTGACCAATGAGTTTCTGACTAGTGTGTTTCTGAACACCGTGTTTATGACCGGTGTGTTTCTGACTAGTGTGTTTCTGACCACGGTGTTTCTGACCAGTGTGTTTCTGACCACGGTGTTTCTGACCAGTGTGTTTCTGACCACTGTGTTTCTGTCCAGCGAGTTTTTGACCAATGTGTTTCTGACCACTGTGTTTCCGACCACTGTGTTTCTGAACAGTGTGTTTCTGACCACTGTGTGTCTGACCAGTGTTTTTCTAACCACTATGTTTCTGACCACTGTGTTTCTGACCACCGTGTTTCTGACCACTTTGTTTCTGACCACTGTGTTTCTGACCACTGTGCTTCTGACCACTGCGTTTGTGACCAGTAAGTTTCTAACCAGTGTGTTTCTGACCACTGTGCTTCTGACCACTGTGTTTCTCACCACTGTGTTTCTGACCAGTGTGTTTCTGACCACTGTGTTTCTGACCAGTGTGTTTTTGACCAATGTGTTCCTTACCATTGTGTTTCGGACCAGTGTGTTTATGACCAGTGTGTTTCTGACCACCGTGTTTCTGACCACTGTGTTTCTGACCACTGTGTTTGTGACCACTGTGTTTCTGACCACTCTGTCTAAAACCGGTGTGTTTCTGACCACTGTGTTTCTGACCAGTGTGCTTCTAACCAGTGTGTTTTATACCAGTGTGTTTCTGACCCCTGTGTTTCTGACCATTGTGTTTCTGACCACTGTGTTTATGACCAGTGTATTTCTGACCACTGGGTTTCTGACCACTGTGTTTCGGACCACTGTGTTTCTGACCACTGTGTTTCTGACCACTGTGTTTCTGACCAGTGTGTTTCTGACCACCGTGTTTCTGACCTCTGTGTTTTTGACCAGTGTGTTTCTGACCAGTGTGTTTCTGACCAATGTCTTTCGGACCACTGTGTTCCTAACCAATGTGTTTCTGACCAGTGTGTTTCTGACCACAGTGTTTCTGACCAGTGTGTTTCTGACAACTGTGTTTCTGACCACTGTTTTTCTGACCATTGTGTTTATGACCAGTGTGTTTATGACCAATGTGTTTCTAACCACTGTGTTTCTGACCAATGTGTTTCTAACCACTGTTTTCTGACCACTATGTTTCTGACCACTGTGTTTCTGACCACTGTGTTTCTGACCAGTGTGTTTCGGACCAATGTGTTTCTGACCACTGTGTTTCTGAACAGTGTGTTTCTGAACAGTGTGTTTCTGAACAGTGTGTTTCTGACCAGTGTGTTTCTGACCTGTGTGTTTCTGACCACTGTGTTTCTGACCAGTGTGTTTCTGACCACTGTGTTTCTGACCACTGTGTTTCTGACCGGTGTGTTTTTGACTAGTGTGTTTCTGAACAGTGTGTTCCTGAACAATATGTTTCTGACTAGTGTGGTTCTCACCAGTGACTTTCTGACCACAGTGTTTCTGACCAGTGTGTTTCCGACCAGTGTGTTTCTGACCATTGTGTTTCTGACCAGTGTGTTTCTGACCACTGTGTTTATGACCACTGCGTTTCCGACCACGGTGTGTCTGACCAGTGTGTTTCTAACCACTGTGTTTATGACCACAGTGTTTCTGTCCACCGTTTTTCTGACCACTGCGTTTCTGACCTCTGTGTTTTTGACCAATGTGTTTATGACCAGTGTGTCTCTGACCACTGTGTTTATGACAACAGTGTTTATGACTAGTTAGTTTATGACCAGTGTGTTTTTGACCAGTGTGTTTCTGACCACTGTGTATCTGACCACTGTGTTTCTCACCACTGCGTTTCTGTGCACCGTGTTTCTGACCACGGTGTTTCTGACCACAGTGTTTCTGACCGGTGTGTTTCTGACCAGTGTGTTTCTGACCAGTGTGTTTTTGACCAGTGTGTTTCTGACCACTGTGTATCTGACCACTGTGTTTCTCACCACTGCGTTTCTGTGCACCGTGTTTCTGACCACGGTGTTTCTGACCACAGTGTTTCTGACCGGTGTGTTTCTGACCAGTGTGTTTCTGACCAATGTGTTTCTGACCAGTGTGTTTCTGACCAGTGTGTTTCTGACCAGTGTGTTTATGACCACCGTGTTTCTGACCACTGTGTTTCTGACCACTGTGTTTCTGACCACTGTGTTTCTGACCACTGTGTCTATGGCCAGTGTGTTTCTGACCACTGTGTTTCTGACTAGTGTGCTTATGACCATTGTGTTCCATACCAGTGTGTTTCTGACCCCTGTGTTTCTGACCATTGTGTTTCTGATCACTATGTTTATGACCAGTGTGTTTCTGACCATTGGGTTTCTGACCACTGTGTTTCTGACCAGTGTGTTTCTGACCATTGTGTTTCTGCCTAGTGTGTTTTTGACCAGTGTGTTTCTGACCAGTGTGTTTCTGACCAATGTGTTTCGGACCACTGTGTTCCCGACCAGTGTGTTTCTGACCAATGTGTTTCTGACCACTGTGTTTCTGACCAGTATCTTTCTGACCACTGTGTTTCTGACCACTGTTTTTCTGACCATTGTGTTTATGACCAGTGTATTTATGACCACTGTGCTTGTAACCACTGTGATTCTGACCAATGTGTTTCTAACCACAGTTTTCTGACCACTATGTTTCTAACCAGTGTGTTTCTGACCACTGTGTTTCTGACCAGTGTGTTTCCAACCACTGTGTTTCTGACCACTGTGTTTCTGAACAATGTGTTTCTGACTAGTGTGTTTCTGACCAGTGTGTTTCTGACCAGTGAGTTTTTAACCACTGTGTTTCTGACCAGTGTGTTTCTGACCACAGTGTTTCTGACGACTATGCTTCTGACTGGTGTGTTTCTGACCGATGTGTTTCTGAACACTGTGGTTCTCACCAGTGTCTTTTTGACCACTATGTTTCTGTCCAGTGTGTTTCCAACCAGTCTGTTTCTGACCACTGTGTTTCTGACCAGTGTGTTTCTGACGACTGTGTTTCTGACCACTGTGTTTCTGACCACTTTGTGTCTGACCAGTGTGTCTCTGACCACTGTGTTTCTGACCACAGTGTTTCTGACCACCGTCTTTCTGACCACTGTGTTTCTGACCTCTGTGTTTCTGACCACTAAGTTTATGACCAGTGTGTCTCCGACCATTGTGTTTCTGACAACAGTGTTTCTGACCAGTTAGTTTATGACCAGTGTGTTTTTGACCAGTGTGTTTCTGACCACTGTGTTTCTGACTCTGTGTTTCTGACCACCGCGTTTCTGTGCACCGTGTTTCTGACCACAGTGTTTCTGACCACAGTGTGTCTGACCGGTGTGTTTCTGACCAGTTTGTTTCTGACCAATGTGTTTCTGACCAGTGTGTTTCTGACTAGGGTGTTTCTGATAACTGTGTTTCTAACAACTGTGCTTCTGACCACTGTGATTATGACCAATGTGTTTCTGACCAGTGTGTTCCTGACCAGTGTGTTTCTGACCACTGGGTTTCTGACCACTGTGTTTCTCACCACAGTGTTTATGACCAGTGTGTTTCTGACCAGTATGTTTCTGAGCAGTGTGTTTCTGACCAGTGTGTTTGTGACCATTGTGTTTCTGACCACTATGTTCCACACCAGTGTGTTTCTGACCACTGTGTTTCTGACCATCTTGTTCCTCACCAGTGTGTTTCTGACCAGTGTGTTTCTGACCACTGTGTTTTTGACCACTCTGTTTCTGGCCAGCGCGTTCCTGACCACTATGTTTCTGACAAGTGTGTTGCTGACCAGTGTTTTTCTCGCCACTGCGTTCCTGACTGGTGTGTTTCTGACCAGTGTGTATCTGACCAGTGTGTTTCTGACCACTATGTTTCTGACCACTGTGTTTCTGACCAATGTGTTTCTGACCAGTGTGTTTCTGACCACTATGTTTCTGACCAGTGTGTTTCTGACCACCGTGTTTTTGTCCACTGTGTTTGTGACCACTGTGTTTGTGACCACTGTGTTTCTGACCACTGTGTTTCTGACCATTGTGTTTATGACCAGTGTGTTTCTGACCACTGTGTTTCTGACAAGTGTGCTTCTGACCAGTGTGTTCCTGACCAGTGTATTTCTGACCAATGTGTTTTGGACCACTGTGTCCCTGACCAGTGTATTTCTGACCAATGTGTTTCTGACCACTGTATTTCCAACCAATGTGTTTCTGACCACTGTGTTTCTGACCACTGTTTTCACACCAGTGTGTTTCTGACCACCGTATTTCTGACCAGTGTGTTTCTGACCAGTGTGATTCTGACCACTGTGTCTCTGACCAGTGTGTGTCAGACCAGTGTGTTTCTGGCCACTGTGTTTATGACCACTGTGTTTATGACCATTGTGTTTCTGACCAGTGTGCCTCTGACCAGTGTGCTTGTGACCACGGTGTCTCTGACCACTGTGTTTCTCACCACTGTAATTCTGACCACTGTGTTTCTGACCACTGTGTTTCTGACCACTGTGTTTGTGACCAGTGTGTTTATGAGCAGTGTGGTTTTCACCAGTGTGTTTATGACTAGTGTGTTTATGAGCACTGTGTTCCTGACCAGTGTGTTTCTCACCAATGTGTTTGTGACCACTGTGTTCCTGACCATTGTGTTTCTGACCACTGTATTTCTGACCACCGTGTTTCTGACCATCGTGTTTCTGACCAGTGTGTTTCTAACCAATGTGTTTGAGGCCACTGTGCTTCTGACCACTGTGTTTCTAACCGCTGTGTTTCTGAACAGTGTGCCTCTGACCAGTGTGTTTCCGCCCACTGTGTTTCCGACCAGTGTGTTGCTGGCCACTGTGTTATGGACCAGTGTGCCTCTGACCAGTGTGTTTCTGACCACTGTGTTTCTGACCACTGTGTTTCTGACCAATGTGTCTTAACACAGTGTGTCTGACCACTGTGTTTCTGACCACTGTGATGCTGATCACTGTGTTACTGACCACTGTGTTTCTAACCACGGTGTTTCTGACCACTGTGTTTCTGACCAGTGTGTGTCTGACCACTGTGTTTCTAAGCACAGTGTTTCTGACAACTGTGTCTCTGAACAGTGTGTTTCTGACCAGGGTGTTTCCGACCAGTGTGTTTCTGACTACCATGCTTCTGACCACTGTGTTTCTGACCACTGTGTTTCTGACCAATGTGTTTCTGACCAGTGTGTTCCTGACCAGTGTGTTCCTGACCAGTGTGTTTCTGACCACTGTGTTTCTGACCACTGTGTTTCTGACCAGGGTTTTTCTGACCAGCGTGTTTTTTACCACTGTGTTTCTGCCCACTCTGTTTCTGGCCAGTGTGTTTCTGATTACTGTGTTTTTGACCAGTGTGTTGCTGACAAGTGGTTTTTGACCAGTGTGTTTCTGACCAGTGTGTTTCTGACCAGTGTGTTTCTAACCAGTGTGTTTCTGACCATTGTGTTTCTGACCACTGTCTTTCTAACCAAAGTGTTCATGACCACTGTGTTTTTTACCACTGTGTTTCTGACCACCGTGTTTCTAACCACCGTGTTTCTGACCACTGTTTTTCTAACCAGTGTGTTTCTGACCAATGTGTCTCTGACCACGGCGTTTATGACCACTGTGTTTCTGACCACTGTGTTCCTGACCACTGTGCTTTTGGACCACGGTGTTTCTGACCAGTGTGTTCCTGACCAGTGTGTGTCTGACCACTGTGTTTCTGACCACTGTGTTTCTGACCACGGTGTTTCTGACCACTGTGTTTTGGACCACTGTGTTTCTGAGTACTGCATTTCTAACTACTGTCTTTCTGACCAGTGTGTTTCTGACTGGTGTATTTCCGACCAGTGTGTTTCTGACCACTGTGTTTATGACCACTGTGTTTCTGACCACTGTGTTTCTGACCACTGTGTTTCTGACCACTGTGTGTCTGAACAGTGTGTTATGACCGGTGTGTTTCTGACCACTGTGCTTCTGACCACTGTGTTTCTGACCAGTGTGTTTCTGACCACTATGTTTCTGACTAGTGTGTTTCTGACCAGTGTGTTTCTGACCAATCTGTTTCTGACCATAGAGTTTCTGACCATTGTGTTTCTGGCCATTGTGATTTTGACCACCGTGTTTCTGACCAATCTGTTCTTAACCATTGGGTTTCTGACCCCTGTGTTTCTGACCTGTGTGTTTCTGACCAGTGTGTTTCCGACCAGTGTGTTTCGGACCACTGTGTTTCTGGCCACTGGGTTTCTGACCAGTGTGTTTATGACCACTGTGTTTCTAACCAGTGCGTTCTATACCACTGTGTTCTGACCAGTGTATTTCTGAACACTGTGTTTCTGACCACTCTGTTTCTGACCAGTGTGTTTCTGACCAGTGTGTTTCTGTCCACTGTGTTTAGACCACTGTGTTTCTGACCACGGTGTTTCTGACCACTGTGTTTCCGACTACTGTGTTTCTGACCAGAGTGTTTCTAACCACTGTGTTTGTGACCACTGCCTTTCTAAACAATGTGTTTATGACCAATGTGTTTCTGACCAGTGTGTTTCTGAGCACTGCGCCCTCAGGTCTCCTTTACACCGCCCACTACGCCCTCAGGTCTCCCCTTCTTGGACACAGTTGCAACCGATTTCTTACTTTGACGGCTGTCCACGCCGGACTCACGGCTACTCCTTGTGAGGAAGTTGGCACGTACCAGGTACACTCCTTCTTTATGCGCACCACGTGCCAGGACACGTCCGCTGCCCTCCTCTTTTATGAGGCAGCCCTTCCTTGTAAAGGTCACTTCGAGTCCCTCCTTGATGAGGCGACTCACGGACAGCACCCCTGTCACCAAGTCAGGCACTTGGAGCTTCCTCTCCTTGGTGCCTCTCTTCTTGGCCGACTCCTCCTCCCTTGTTTTGCCTCCTTGGAGCACATCACCTCCGTTGTGATGAGCGGCAACGTCTCCATTTTGATGCTCCACCTTGAGCTCCCTCTTGGAGGTTGTTGAGGTTGCACACCCACGGCATGCCATGTGGTCCCCGACCACATCAGCCCTCGCAGCTTGAGGCTGATTGCTGCTGCACGGCGTTTCAACGATTGCTTCGGCCTGCCGCCCTCTCCTGACGCGCTTGTCGGGGTCCACGGCATCCGCTGTGCATGTCGCTTTCCAGTGGCCCCTCTGGCTACAGTTGTAGCAGGCCCCTTTTTGGGACCTGTTGGAGCCTCCTTGCTCCAAACATGCTTGCCGCTCGCCTGCCTCGGGTTCTGCTATCTCAGCCCCCTTCATGGAGCGTACGGAGTCAGCGATTGCCACATTGGTCTGCTGCCCTTCTGCCACCTTTGTGGCCAGATCCGCAGCTCCCGATGTGCAAGCCCGTCTCCAGTGGCCCTCCTGGCCACAGCGATGGCACTCACCCTTTTTGGCACGGCGTGGACGCGTCCCCTTCTCCCTGCGATCTCCCTCTCCTCCATGAGAGCGGATGATCAGGGAAGGTGTTGCGGACAACGTCCCTTGCTCTGCCCCGGTGGATTCAGTCCACCGGTCGCTGGCCACTTGCGTTGCCTCTTCGCTCGCCGAGTCACGTTGCTGAAGAGAAGGCGGGCCGTGAGCGATGCAGAGCTTCTCCCAAGCCTTTGATGCCCATGTGCATCCTTGGATTTGTGCGCGCTGTGCCGGACACAACGCCGAGACGATCAGAGCAAGCGCCTCTTTGTTGCGCTTCTCGAACGCCTCCACCTCTCGGCCGTCGTGGACGCCGCAGGAGACTCCTCTTCACCGTTGACCAGCACAAGCAGTCCCTTGAAATTCAGGAAGATCTCAACTTGCCACTTCCACAAGGGAAAGTCCCTCCCATCAATTTTGAGGGGGATGTCACAACTGCTCTCTTGCTCGGTCGTGGTTGCCATTGCTTGTAGCGGGAGCGTGCACGTAGAAGACGCGGGTCCTCCTAGCAAACGTGGGCCCATAACCCTTTGTCCGGAATTCTGTCCTGGCTGTGCCCTAGGAGGAGTGGGTGCAGCCTCGAGGATACCTGGCCTCCTGTGGAGCACGCTGACGCTACTTCAGTTGCCAATGCAAACCAAAGTGGAAGAGTGTGGAGTCCAAGGATCACAGTCAAGAATGGGCAGAAATGAGTCGCAAGCAGTTGCACTCAATCGAAGTGGGAATTGTTGCTCTTATCAGTGATATTACATCAGATTCNGGGCCCATAACCCTTTGTCCGGAATTCTGTCCTGGCTGTGCCCTAGGAGGAGTGGGTGCAGCCTCGAGGATACCTGGCCTCCTGTGGAGCACGCTGACGCTACTTCAGTTGCCAATGCAAACCAAAGTGGAAGAGTGTGGAGTCCAAGGATCACAGTCAAGAATGGGCAGAAATGAGTCGCAAGCAGTTGCACTCAATCGAAGTGGGAATTGTTGCTCTTATCAGTGATATTACATCAGATTCTTATAGCCTATCATCAGATCTTTCCAACGCATCCAAGCACACCCAAAACGGAGCAGTATAGCCCCTGCTATGGCCGTTGAAGTAACCCATGGTGGAGCCGCCCACCATGCCCACAAACGGGAGTGACGGAAGGCTCTTCGACGGTGGCTTGTCCAAGCGCCCTTCCTGACACTCCAACGTGGGGGAAAGTTCGCCCTGGTCTAGGAGACCATCTACATCCCTTCCTTCATGGCTATGGTGCCTTTGGGGCCCGTTGGACCTGAACTCGGACCACCGCGGTGGAATTATCCCGTCATCCATGACGGAGACCCAGATTCCACACGCTGACCACCCGACCTTCGGGCGGGGCTATCTCTCTGAATACTCACTCAAATCGAGCGATTCAAAGCTTGATCTTGCATGTGAAATTCCAATGAATCCAAATCTGCAATCAGATTTGATGTTCAACCACTCCCCAGTGGTCGAACCAGGAAAACCATCCACGGCAGCCATGGCAAGGGGCACAATTTTCTAACATGTGTTTCTGACCACTGTGTTTCTGACCACTGTGTTTCTGACCAGTGTGTTTCTCACCAGTGTGTTTCTGACCAGTGTGTTACTGACCACTGTGTTTCCGACCTGAGTGTTTCTGACCACTGTCGGTCTGACCACAGTGTTTTTGACCAGTGTGTGTCTGACCAGTGTGTTTCTGACCACTGAGTTTATTACCAGTGTGATTCTGACCTGTGTGTTTCTGTCCACAGTGTTTCTGACCAGTGTGTTCCTGTCCACTGTGTTTCTGACCACTCTGCTTCTGGCCACTGTGTTTCTGACCAGCGTGTTTCTGACCAATGTGTTTCTGACCACTGTGTTTCTGACCAGTGTGTTTCTGACCGATTTGTTTCTGACCGGTGTGTTTTTGACCAGTGTGTTTCTGACCACTATGTTTCTGACCACCGTGTTTCTGACCAGTGTGTTTCTTACCAGTGTGTTTACGACCACTGTGTTTCTGACCAGTGTGTTTCTGACCAGTGTGTTCTGACCAGTGTGTTCCTGACCATTGTGTTTCTGACCAGTGTGTTTCTGACCAGTGTGTTTCTGACCACTGTGTTTCTGACCTCTGTGTTTCTGACGAGTGTCTTTCTGACCACTGTGTTTCTGACCACTGTGTTTCTGACCACTGTGTTTCTGACCACTATGTTTCTGACCACTGTGGTTCTGACCAGTGTGTTACCGACCAGTGTGTTCATGGCCAGTGTATTTCTGACCACTGTGTTTCTGACTAGTGTGTTTCTGACAAGGGTGTTTCTGACCACTGTGTTTATGACCACAGTGTTTCTGACCACAGTGTTTTTGACCACTGTGTTTCTGACCAATGTGTTTCTCACCAGTGTGTTTGTGACCAGTGTGTTTCTTACCACTGTGTTTCTGACCAGTGTTTTTTTTTACCACAGTGTTTCTGACCAGTGTGTTTCTAACCAGTGTGTTTCTGGCCAGTGTGTTTCTGACCAGGGTGTTTATGACCACTGTGTTTCTGACAGTTTGTTTCTGACCACTGTGTTTCTGACCAGTGTGTTTATGACCAGTGTGTATCTGACCAGTGAGTTTCTGACCAATTTATTTCTGACCAGTGTGTTTCTGACCAGTGTGTTTCTGACCACTGTTTTGGTCCACTGTGTTTCTGACCACTGTGTTTCTGACCACTGTGTTTTTTACCACTGTGTTTCTGACCAGTGTGTTTTTGACCTCTGTGTTTCTGACCAGTAAGTTTCTGACCAGTGCGTTTATGACCAACATGTTTCTGACCACCGTGTTTCTGACCAGTGTGTTTCTGACCAGTGTGTTTTTGACCAATGCGTTTCTGACCAGTGTGTTTCTGACCAGTGTGCTTTTGACCAGTGTGTTTCTGACCACTGTGTTTCTGAGCAGTGTGTTTCTGACCACTGTGTTTGTTAGCAGTGTGTTTCTGACCACTGTGTTTCTGACCAGTGTGTTTCTCACCAGTGTGGTTCTGACAACTATGTTTCTGACCAGTGTGTTTCTGACCACTGTGTTTATGAACAGTGCGTTTCTGACCAGCGTGTTTCTGACCAGTGTGTTTCTGACCAGTGTGTTTCTGACCACCATGTTTCTGACCACCGTGTTTCTAAGCAGTGTGTTTATGACCACTGTGTTTCTGACAACTGTGTTTCTGACCGGTGTGTTTCTGACCACGGTGTTTCTGACCGCTGTGTTTCTGTCCACTGTGTTTGTGACCACTGTGTTTCTGACCAGTATGTTTCTGACCACTGTGTCTCTGACCAGTGTGTTTATGACCACTGTGTTTCTGACCAGTGAGTTTCTGACCACTGTGTTTCTGACCAGTGTGTTTCTGACCACTGTCGGTCTGACCACTGTGTTTCTGACCAGTGTGTGTCTGACCACTGTGTTTCTGACCACTGTGTTCATGACCAGTGTGTTTATGACCAGTATGTTTCTGTCCACAGTGTTTCTGACCAGTGTGTTTTTTCCCACTGTGTTTCTGACCAGTGTGCTTCTGGCTTCTGTGTTTCTGACCAGCGTGTTTCTGACCAATGTGTTTCTGACCACTGTGTATTTGACGAGTGTGTTTCTGACCGATGTGTTTCTGACCGCTGTGTTTTTGACCAGTGTGTTTCTGACCAATGAGTTTCTGACCACTGTGTTTCTGACAACTGCGTTTCTGACCATTATGTTTCTGACCACTGTGTTTCTGACCAGTGTGTTTCTGACCACTGTACTTCTGACCACTGTGTTGGTGACCAGTGGGTTTCTGACCATTATGTTTCTGACCAGTATGATACTGACCACTTCTTTTTCTGACCAGTGTTTTCCTGACCAGTGTGTTTCAGACCAGTGTGTTTCTGGTCACTGTGTTTCTGACCAGTGTCTCTCTGACCAATGTGTTTCTGACCAGTGTGTTTTTGATCGCTGTGTTTCTGACCAGTGTCTTTATGACCACTGTGTTTCTGACCACTGTGTTTTTGACAAGTGTGTTTCTGACCAGTGTGTATCAGACCAGGGTGTTTATGACCACTGTATTTCTGACCACAGTGTTTCCGAGCACTGTGTTTCGGACCACTGTGTTTCTGACCACTGTGTTTCGGACCACTGTGTTTCTGTCCAGTGTGTTTCTGACCACTGAATTTTTTACCACTATGTTTCTGATCAGTGTGTTTCTGACCACTGTGTTTATGACCAGTGTGTTTCTGACCATTGTGTTTCTGACATTTGTCTTTCTGACCAATGTGTTTCTGACAAATGTGTTTCTGACCACTGTGTTTGCGACCACTGTGTTTCTGACCAGTAAGTTTATGACCACTGTGTTTATGACCAGCGTGTTTCTGACCACTGCGTTTCTGACCTGTGTGTTTCTGAACAGTTTGTTTCTAACCACTGTGTTTCAGACCACTGTGCTTTTGACCAGTGTGTTTCTGAACAGTGTGGTTCTGACCAATGTGTTTCTGACCACTGTGTTTCTGACCACTGTGTTTTTTACCACTGTGTTTCTGACCACTGTGTTTTTGACCAGGGTGTTTCTAACCACTGTGTTTCTGACCAGTCTCTTTATGCCCACTGTGTTTCTCACCACTGTGTTTCGGACAACTGTGTTTCCGACCACTGTGATTCTGACCAATGTGTTTGTGACCAATGTGTTTCAGACCACTGTGTGTCTGACCACTGTGTTTCTGACCACTGTGTTATTGAGCAATATGTTTATGACGACTGGGTTTCTCAACACTGTGTTTGTTACCAGTGTGTTTCTGACCACTGTGTTTCTGACTAGTGCGTTTCTGACCACTGTGTTTCTGACCACCGTGTTTCTGACCAGTGTGTTTCCGACCAGTGTGTTTATGGCCAGTGTGTTTCTGACCACTGTGTTTCTGACTAGTGTGTTTCTGACCAGGGTGTTTCTGACCACTGTGTTTATGACCATTGTGTTTTTGACCACTGCGTTTCTGACCACTGTGTTTCTGACCACTGTGTTTCTGACCAGTGTGTTTGTGACCAGTGTGTTTCTTACGATTGTGTTTCTGACCAGTGTGTTTTTGACCACAATGTTTCTGACCAGTATGTTTCGGACCAGTGTGTCTTTGACCAGTGCGTTTCTGACCAGGGTGTTTATGACCAATGTGTTTCTGACATTGTCTTTCTGACCAGTGTGTTTCTGACCAATGTGTTTATGACCAGTGTGTTTCTGACCAGTGAGTTTCTTACCAATGTGTTTCTGACCAGTGTGTTTCTGTCTAGTGGGTTTCTGACCAGTGTGTTCCTGACCAGCGTGTTTCTGACCACTGTTTCGGTCCACTGTGTTTCTGACAACTGTGTTTCTGACCACCGTGGTTTTGACCACTGTGTTTCTTACCACTGTGTTTCTGACCAGTGTGTTTCTGACCAGTGCGTTTCTGACCAATGTGGTTATGATCACTGTGTTTCTGACCAGTGTATTTCTGACCAGTGTGTTTTGACCAGTGTGTTTCTGACCAGTGTGTTTCTGACCAGTGTGTTTCTGACCAGTGTGTTTCTGACCACTGTGTTTCTGAGCAGTGTGTTTCGGACCATTGTGTTTTTGACCAGTATGTTTGTGACCAGTCTCATTCTGACCCGTGTGTTTCTGACCAATGTGTTTCTGAACACTGTGTTTCTGACCACTGTATTTCTGACCACTGTGTTTCTGACAACTGTATTTCTGACCAGCGTGTTTCTGACTAGTGAGTTTCTGACCAGTGTGTTTCAGACCACTTTGATTCTGACCAGTGTGTTTCTGACCACTTTGTTTCTGAACAGTGCCTTTCCGACCAGCGTGTTTCTGACCAGTTTGTTTCTGACGAGTGTGTTTCTGACAAGTGTGTTTCTGACCACCGTGCTTCTGAGCAGTTTGTTTCTGACCACTGTGTTTCTGACAACTGTGGTTCTGACCGGTGTGTTTCTGACCACGGTGTTTCTGACCGCCGTGTTTATGACCACTGTGTTTGTGACCGCTGTGTTTCTGACCAGTGTGTTTCTGACCACTGTGCCTCTGACGAGTGTGTTTATGACCAATGTGTTTCTGACCAGTGTGTTTTTGACCACTGTGTTTCTGACCAGTGTGTTTCTGACCACTGTCGGTCTGACCAGTGTTTCTGACCAGTGTGTGTCTTACCAGTGTGTTTCTGACCATTGTGTTTATGACCTGTGTGTTTCTGACCAATGTGTTTCTGTCCACAGTGTTTCTGACCAGTGTGTTTCTGACAACAGTGTTTCTGACCACAATGCTTCTGGCCACTGTGTTTCTGACCAGCGTGTTTCTGACCAATGTCTTTCTGACCACTGTGTTTCTGACCAGTGTGTTTCTGACCGATGTGTTTCTGACCGGTGTGTTTTTGACAAGTGTGTTTCTGACCAATGTGTTTCTGACCACTGTGTTTCTGACAACTGCGTTTCTGACCATTATGTTTCTGACCACTGTGTTTCTGACCAGTGTGTTTCTGACCACTGTATTTCTGACCACTGTGTTGCTGACCAGTGCGTTACTGACGATTATGTTTCTGACCAGTATGTTACTGACCACTTTTTTTTCTGACCAGTGTTTTCCTGAACAATGTGTTTCTGACCAGTGTGTTTCTGATCACTGTGTTTCTGACCACTGTCTTTCTGACCACTGTGTTTCTGACCAGTGTGTTTCTGATCAATTTGTTTCTGACCATTGTGTTTCTGACCACGGTGTTTCTGACTACTGTGTTTCTGACCAGTGTGTTTCTGACCAGTGTGTTTCTGACCACTGTGTTTCTGACCCCTGTGTTTCTGACCACTGTGTTTTGGACCACAGTGTTTCTGTCCAGTGTGTTTTTGACCACTGATTTTTTTACCACTGTGTTTCTGATCAGTGTGTTTCTGACCACTGTGTTTATGACCAGTGTGTTTCTGACCACTGTGTTTCTGACATTTGTCTTTCTGACCAATGTGTTTCTCACCACTGTGTTTCTGACCACTGTGTTTGCGACCACTGTGTTTCTGACCAGTGTGTTTATGACCCCTCTGTTTATGACCATTGTGTTTCTGACCACTGTGTTTCAGACCAGTGTATTTCTGACCATTGCATTTCTGACCACTGTGTTTCTGACCACAGTGTTTCTGACCACTGTGTTTCTGACCACTGTGTTTCTGACCACGGTGTTTCTGACCACTGTGTTTCCGACAACCGTGTTTCTCACCACTGTGTTTCTGACCACTATGTTTCAGACCAGTGTGTTTCTGAACACTGTGTTTCTGACCAGTGTCTTTCTGACCACTGTGTTTCTGACCACTGTGTTTCTGACGATTGTGTTTCTAAGCACTGTGTTTCTGACTAATGTGTTTCTGATCACTGTTTCTGACCAGCATGTTTCTGACCACTGCGTTTCTGACCTGTGTGTTTCTGAACAGTGTGTTTCTGACCACTGTGTTTTTGACCACTGTGCTTTTGACCAGTGTGTTTCTGATTAGTGTGGTTCTCACCAATGTCTTTCTGACCACTGTTTTTCTGACCACTGTGTTTTTGACCACTGTGTTTCTGACCAATGTGTTTCTGACCAGGGTGTTTCTAACCATTGTGTTTCTGACCACTGTGTTTCTGACCACTGTGTTTCTGACCACTGTGAGTCTGACCAATGTGTTTGTGACCAATGTGTTTCTGACCAGTGTGTTTCTGACCAGTGTGTTTCTGGCCAGTGTGTTTTTTACCAGTGTGTTTCAGACCACTGTATTTCTGACCACTGTGTTTCTGACCACTGTGTTATTGAGCAATATGTTCATGACGACTGGGTTTCTGAACACTATATTTGTTACCAGTGTGTTTCTGACCACTATGTTTCTGACCAGTGCGTTTCTAGCCACTGTGTTTCTGACCACCATGTTCTGGCCAGTGTGTTTCCGACCAGTGTGTTTATGGCCAGTGTGTTTCTGACCACCGTGTTTCTGACTAGTGTGTTTCTGACCAGGGTGTTTCTAACCACTGTGTTTTTGACCACTGTGTTTTTTACCACTGTGTTTCTGACCACAGTGTTTCTGACCACTGTGTTTTTTACCAGTATGTTTGTGACCAGTGTGTTTCTTACCACTGTGTTGCTGACCAGTGTGTTTTTTACCACAATGTTTCTGACCAGTGTGTTTCTGACCAGTGTGTTTTTTTTACCAGTGTGTTTCTGACCAGGATGTTTATGACCACTGTGTTTCTGACATTGTGTTTCTGACCGGTGTGTTTCTGACCAGTGTGTTTATGACCAGTGTGTTTCTGACCAATGAGTTTCTGACCAATGTGTTTCTGACCAGTGTGTTTCTGTCCAGTGGGTTTCTGACCAGTGTGTTTCTGACCAGTGTGTTTCTGACCACTGTTTCGGTCCACTGTGTTTATGACCACTGTGTTTCTGACCACTGTGTTTTGACCACTGTGTTTCTTACCACTGTGTTTCTTACCAGTGTGTTTCTGACCAGTGCGTTTCTGACCAATGTGTTTCTGACCACTATGTTTCTGACCAGTGTGTTTCTGACCAGTGTGTTTTTGACCTGTGTGTTTCTGACCAGTGTGTTTCTGACCAGTGTGTTTCTGACCAGTGTATTCATGACCACTGTGTTTCTGAGCAGTGTGTTTCTGACCACTGTGTTTGTGAGCAGTGTGTTTCTGACCACTGTGTTTATGACCAGTATGTTTCTGACCAGTCTCTTTCTGACCCGTGTGTTTCTGACCAATGTGTTTCTGACCACTGTGTTTCTGACCACTGTATTTCTTACCACTGTGTTTCTGACCACTGTATTTCTGACCAGCGTGTTTCTGACCAGTGTCTTTCTGACCAGTGTGTTTCAGACCACTTTGTTTCTGACCAGTGTGTTTCTGACCACTGTGTTTCTGAACAGTGCCTCTCTGACCAGCGTGTTTGTGACCAGTGTGTTTCTGACCAGTGTGTTTCTGACCAGTGTGTTTCTGACCACCGTGTTTCTGAGCAGTTTGTTTCTGACCACTGTGTTTCTGACAACTGTGTTTCTGACCGGTGTGTTTCTGACCACAATGTCTCTGACCACTGTGTTTATGACCACTGTGTTTCTGACCAGTGTGTTTCGGACCACTGTGTTCCTGACCAGTGTATTTCTGACCACTGTCGGTCTGATCACAGTGTTTCTGACCAGTGTGTGTCTGACCAGTGTGTTTCTGACCACTGTGTTTATGACCAGTGTGTGTTTGACCAATGTGTTTCTGTCCACAGTGTTTCTGACCAGTGTGTTTCTGCCCACTGTGTTTCTGGCCACTGTGCTTCTGGCCACTGTGTTTCTGACCAGCGTGTTTTTGACCAATGTGTTACTGACCACTGTGTTTCTGACCAGTGTGTTACTGACCGATGTGTTTCTGACCGGTGTGTTTTTGACCATTGTGTTTCTAACCAATGTGTTTCTGACCACTGTGTTTCTGACAACTGGGTTTCTGACCATTATGTTTCTGACCACTGTGTTTCTGACCTGTGTGTTTTTGACCAGTGTGTTCCTGACCACTGTATTTCTGACCACTGTGTTGCTGACCAGTGCGTTACTGACCATTATGTTTCTGTCCAGTATGTTACTGACCACCTTTTTTTCTGACTCGTGTTTTCCTGACCATTGTGTTTCTGACCCGTGTGTTTCTGATCACTGTGTTTCTGACCACTGTCTTTCTCACCACTGTGTTTCTGACCAGTGTGTTTCTGATCACTGTGTTTCTGACCAGTGTGATTATGACCACTGTGTTTCTGACCACTGTGTTTCTGACCACTGTGTTTCTGACAAGTGTGTTTCTGACCAGTGCGTATCTGACCAATGTGTTTCTGACCAGTGTGCTTATGACCAGTGTGTTTCTGACCACGGTGTTTCAGACCACTGTGTTTCTGACCACTGTGCTTCTGACCACTGTGTTTCTGACCACTGTATTTCTGACCACTGTGTTTCTGTCCGGTGTGTTTCTGACCACTGATTTTTTTACCACTGTGTTTCTGATCAGTATGTTTCTGACCACTGTGTTTATGACCAGTGTGTTTCTGACCACTGCGTTTATAACATTTGTCTTTCTGACCACTGTGTTTCTGACCACTGTGTTTCTGACCACTGTGTTTGCGACCACTGTGTTTCTGATCAGTGTGTTTATGACCACCGTGTTTATGACCAGTGTGTTTCTGACCACTGTGTTTCTGACCAGTGTATTTCTGACCATTGTATTTCTGACCACTGTTTTTCTGACCACAGTGTTTCTGAACACTGTGTTTCTGACCACTGTGTTTCTGACCACCGTGTTTCTGACCACAGTGTTTCTGACAACTGTGTTTCTCACCAGTGCGTTTCTGACCACTGTGTTTCTGACCAGTGTGTTTCTGACCACTGTGTTTCTGACCAGTGTTTATCTGACCACTATGATTCTGACCACTGTGTTTCTGACCAAGGTGTTTCTAACCACTGTGTTTCTGACTAATGTGTTTCTGACCACTGTTCCTGACCAGCGTGTTTCTAACCACTGCGTTTCTGACCTGTATGTTTCTGAACAGTGTGTTTCTGACCATTGTGTTTCTGACCACTGTGCTTATGACGAGTGTGTTTCTGAACAGTGTGTTTCTGACCAATGTGTTTCTGACCACTGTGTTTCTGACCACTGTGTTCTGACCACTGTGTTTCTGACCAGGGTGTTTCTAACCACTGTGTTTCTGACCAGTCTCTTTCTGACCATTGTGTTTCTGACCACTGTGATTTTGACGAATGTGTTTCTGACCAATGTGTTTCTGACCAGTGTGTTTCTGACCAGTGTGTTTTTGGCCAGTGTGTTTTTGACCAGTGTGTTTCAGACCACTGTGTTTCTGACCACTGTGTTTCTGAGCAATATGTTTATGACGACTGGATTTCTGAACATTGTGTTTGTTACCAGTGTGTTTCTGACCAATGTGTTTGTGACCAGTGTGTTTCTGACGAGTGTGTTCTGCCCAGTGTGTTCCTGACCACTGAGTTTCTGACCAGTGTGTTTTGACCAGTGTGTTTGTGACCACTGTGTTTCTGACCTCTGTGTTTCTGACGAGTGTGTTTCTGACCACTGTGTTTCTGACCACTGTGTTTCTGACCACAGTGTTTCTGACCACTGTGTTTCTGACCACTGTGGTTCAGACCAGTGTGTTTCCAACCAGTGTGTTTATTGCCAGTGTGTTTCTGACCACTGTGTTTCTGAGTAGTGTATTTCTGACCAGGGTGTTTCTGACCACTGTGTTTATGATTACTGTGTTTCTGACCACCCCGTTTCTGACCATTGTGTTTTTGACCATTGTGTTTCTGACCAGTGTGTTTGTGACGAGTGTGTTTCTTACCACTGTGTTTCTGACCAGTGTGTTCTTGACAACAGTGTTTCTGACCAGTTTGTTTCTGACCAGTGTGTTTCTGACCAGTGTGTTTCTGACCCGGGTGTTGATGACCAGTGTGTTTCTGACCAGTGAGTTTCTGACCAGTGTGTTTCTGACCAGTGTGTTTCTGTCCAGAGGGTTTCTGACCAGTGTATTTCTGACAAGTGTGTTTGTGACCACTGGTTCGGTCAACTGTGTTTCTGACCACTGTGTTTTTCACCACTGTGTTTCTTACCACTGTGTTTATGACCAGTGTGTTTCTCACCAGTGCGTTTGTGAACAATGTGTTTCTGACCATTGCGTTTCTGACCAGTGTGTTTCTGACCAGTGTGTTTCTGACCACTGTGTTTCTGACCAGTGTGTTTCTGACCACTGTATTTCTGACCACCGTGTTTCTGACCACTGTCATTCTGACCATGATGTTTGTGACCACTGTGTTTCTGACCACTGTGTTTCTGACCACTGTGTTTCTGGCCACTGTGTTTATGACCACTGTGTTTCTGACCACTCTGCTCTGACCAGTATGTTTCCGACAAGTGTGTTTTTGACCATTGTGTTTCTGACCAGTGTGTTTCCAACTACTGTGTTTCTGACCACTGTGTTTCTGACCACTGTGTTTCTTTCCACTGTGTTCCTGACCAATGTGTTTCTGACCATTGTGTTTCTGACCACAGTGTTTCTGACCCCTGTGTTTCTGACCACTGTGTTTGTGACCACTGTGTTTCTGACCAGTGTGTTTCTGACCAGTGTATTTCTGACCACTGTGTTTCTGACCAGTGTGTTTCTGACCACTGTATTTCTGACCACTGTGTTTCTGACCACTGTCATTCTGACCACTTTGTTTGTGACCACTGTGTTTCTGACCACTGTGTTTCTGACCACTGTGTTTGTGGCCACTGTGTTTATGACCACTGTGTTCCTGACCACTCTGCTTTGACCAGTGTGTCTCCGACCAGTGTGTTTCTGACCACTGTGTTTCTGACCAGTGTGTTTCTGACCACTGTGTTTCTGACCACTGTGTTTCTGACTCCTATATTTCTGACCACTTTGTTTCTGACCACTGTGTTTCTGACCAGTGTGTTTCCAACCAGTGTGTTTCTGACCAGTGTGTTTCTGACCAGTGTGTTTCTGAACAGTGTGCTTCTGACCACTGTGGGTCTGACCACTGTGTTTTTGACCACACTGTTTATGACCATCGTCTTTCTGAAAACTTTGTTTCTGACCACCGTGTTTCTGACCACTTTGTTTCTCACCACCGTGCTTCTGACCACTGTGTTTCTGACCAGTGTGTTCCTGACCACTGTGGTTCTGACCTGTGTGTATCTGACCATTTGTTTCTGACCACTGTGTCCCCGACCAGTGTGTTTTTACCACTGTGTTTCTGACCATTGTGTTTCTGACCAGTGAGTTTCTGACCACTGTAATGCTGACCACTGGGCCTCTGACCAGTGTGTTTCTGACCACTGTGTTCCTTACCACTGTGTTTCTGTCAACTGTGTTTCTGACCAGTGTGTGTGTGCCCAGTGTGTTTCTGACCACTATGTTTCTGACCACTGTGTTTCTGGCCACTGTGTTTATGACCACTGTGTTCCTGACCACTCTGCTTTGACCAGTGTGTTTCCGACCAGTGTGTTTCTGACCACTGTGTTTCTGACCAGTGTGTTTCTGACCACTGTGTTTCTGACCACTGTGTTTCTGACTCCTATGTTTCTGACCATTGTGTTTCTGACCAGTGTGTTTCTGACCAGTGTGTTTCCAACCAGTGTGTTTCTGACCAGTGTGTTTCTGACCAGTGTGTTTCTGAACAGTGTGATTCTGACCACTGTGGGTCTGACCACTGTGTTTTTGACCACACTGTTTATGACCATCGTCTTCCTGAAAACTTTGTTTCTGACCACCGTGTTTCTGACCACTGTGTTTCTCACCACCGTGCTTCTGACCACTGTGTTTCTGACCAGTGTGTCTCTGACCACTATGTTTTTTACCACAGTGTTTCTGACCACTGTGTTTCTGACCACTGTGTTTCTGACCAGTATGTTTATGTTCAGTGTGTTTCTGACCACTGTGTTTCTGATAAGTGTGTTTCTGACAAGTGTGTTTCTGACCACTGTGTTTCTGACCACTGTGTCTCTGACCACTTTGTTTCTGACCAGTGTGTTTCTGACCAGTGAGATTTTGACCATTGTGTTTCTGACCAGTGTGTTTCTGACCACTGTGTTTCTGACCACTGTGTTTCTGACCAGTGTGTTTCTGACCACTGTGTTTCAGAACAGTGTGTTTCTGACCAGTGTGTTCCTGACCACCGTGTTTCTGACCACTGTGTTTCTGACCAGTGTGTTTCTGACCACTGTGGTTTTGACCTGTGTGTATCTGACCATTTGTTTCTGACCACTGTGTCCCCGACCAGTGTGTTTTTACCACTGTGTTTCTGACCAATGTGTTTCTGACCAGTGAGTTTCTGACCACTGTAATGCTGACCACTCGGCCTCTGACCAGTGTGTTTCTGACCACTGTGTTTCTTACCACTGTGTTTCTGTCAACTGTGTTTCTGACCAGTGTGTGTGTGCCCAGTGTGTTGCTGACCACTGTGTTTCTGACCACTGTGTTTTCTGACCAGTGTATTTCTGACCACTGTGCTTCCGACCATTGTGTTTCTGACCATTGTGCTTCTGACCACTGTGTTTCTGACCAGTGTGTTTCTGACCAGTGTGTTTCTGACCACTATGTTTCTGACCAGTGTGTTTCTGACCACTGTGTTTCTGACCGGTGTGTTTCTGACCACTGTGTTTCTGACCAGTGTGTTTCTGACCACTATGTTTCTGACCACTCTGTTTCTGACCACTGTGTTTCTGGCCACTTTGTTTATGACCACTGTGTTTCTGACCACTGTGTTCTGACCAGTGTGTTTCTGACCAGTGTGTTTCTGACCACCGTGTTTCTGACCAGTGTGTTTCTGACCACTGTGTTTCTGACCAGTGTATTTCTGGCCACTGTGTTTCTTCTCAAGAGCTGAGAACACAAGGAATTTGTTTGATTGAATCACTGAATGTACAAGAGCTGTCTCTTGCTAAGTAGCTATACATGAAAGGGAGGTGAGATGGTGGTGTGAGGTGAGGTGGTGAAATGGTGGGGAGGTGAGGTGTTGGGAAGGTGTGGTGGTAGAGTAAGGTGAGGTGGTGAAATGGTGGGAAGGTGAGCTGCTGGGAAGGTGTGGTGGTGGAGTGTTGTAAGGTGGTGAGATGGTGGGAAGGTGAGGTGGTGGGAAGGTGAGGTGGTGGGATGGTGAGGTGGTGGGAAGGTCAGGTGGCCCAGATTGTGGAGGAGGATAATGATGGGAGTAAAGTAGTGGGGTAGCCTGTTGAGAAAAGGGGGGAAATGCCTGGTGTAGCCCTGGGAGGGGCAAATATGCGGGGTAGCCCAGGGAGGGACAAATTGGTGAGGTGGGGTGTGGAGTAATGCTGCAGGGGGGATTTGAACCTGTGAGGCAAGGAGCACAAAGCACTGTGAGAATCAAGAGTCTCAGATTGCATTGGCACACCCCTTGGAATCTTGGTGCTCACGTTGACACCCCTTGAAGCTGAGGAGGTCGAAGGCCAAGGAGAGGGAGGAGGCGGTGATGGTCGTCACGGGATAAAGCTTTGGTGAAGATGTCAGCTGTATTGGCCGCCGAAGCTACGTGGCGGACGTCCAAGTGACCTGCATGCACTTGCTCCCGAATGTAGAAGTATCGGATTTCAATGTGCTTGGTGCAGGCATTGAACACCGGATCCTTGGTAAGGGCGATGGTGCTCGCGTTGTCGCACCAGAGACGTGGTTTTGGTTGAGGATGACCGAGCTCGCTAAGGAGGATGCGGAGCCAGGTGGCCTCCTGCGCAGCCATGGTGCCGGCGTAGAGTTCTGCCTCGCAGGAGGAGAGAGAAACGGACGATGAGCGAGTGGACCACCAGCTGATGAGCCCTGAGCCAAGGCAAAAGCCATAGCCTTGGGTTGAACGGCAATCAGTCTGATCGTCCGCCCAAGAAGAGTCGGTGAAGCCCTCAAGGGGGATATCGGGGGATCCGCCAAGAGTGAGGCTGTGAGTCTGGGTTGAGTGGAGGTAGCGGAGGACTCGCTTGGCTGCCCGCCAATGGGAGATGGAGAAACGGTTGGGGCCGACAAAACGTGACAGGACGCTAAGGGAGTAGGCCAGGTCAGGACGATTGCAGACCATGGCATACACGAGACAACTGACCAGCTATGGGAAGGGCTCAGAAGAGGGTGAGGTGGTAGGCACAGAAGGGTTGGTGAGGTCGTGGTCGGTGGGAAGGGTGGTTGCGGTGCCGTTGGATTGGAGATGGCCAAAGCGGAGGAGGATAGAGTTGATGTACGTTTCTTGAGTGAGTGTGATGGTGCGGTTGGGGCGGTCCCGTCGGACCTCCATACCCAAGTAGTGGGGCGGTCCCGTCGGACCTCCATACCCACGAGGGCCCGTGGAGGGGCGAGGCGGAAACGTGGGTGGGGAGGTAGGTGGGAGGGATGATGAGGAGGAATGAGGGAGAAGGCCAAGGCTGCGAAGCTCTTGGATGCTAATGGTGCGGTAGGAAGAGGGGAATGAGCGGATCAGTGGGGGAAGGGAATTTGAAGCGGGAGGAGGAGGAGATGAACCGAGAGGTGGAGGAGGGGAATCTGGATGGGGAGGAGAGGAATCAAGAGGTGGGGGAGG